>JAJLVM010000010.1:7747-70723 GCA_030570285.1 Pichia norvegensis
CCCCCCAACTCCCCCACTTTTTTATATAATGCTCTCTCCCCCCCCCTCCTCTCTCTCCATCCCAGCTTCTCCTTCACCTCACACGCAATGTCATCAACTCAATCAATCCCGGAAACTCAAGCTGTCATTTTCTATGAACAAAATGGTGGCCCTGAGGTTTTACAATACTCAACATCTTATCCTACCCCACAAATTAATGATAATCAAATCTTAGTTAAAAATTATTATGCTGGTATTAACTATATCGAATCTTATTTCCGTAATGGTATTTATAAATCTCAATTACCTGCAATACCTGGTAGAGAAGCTTCAGGTGAAGTTGTTTTAATAGGTTCAAATGTCAAAAATTTTAAAATTGGTGATAAAATTGCTTATTTAGGTAATGAAAATTTCTCTCAATTTACTAAACTTGATGCAAATAAAGTTCAAATTATTAATTTAGGTCAAAATGCTACTTCTAATCAACTTAAACTTTATGCTGCTTCCCTTTTACAAGGTTTAACCGCTTTAACTTTTATTAATGAAGCTTATAATGTTCAAAAAAATGATTTTATTTTAGTAACTGCAGCTGCTGGTGGTGTTGGACTTATTTTAGATCAATTAATTTCAAAAGTGAAAAATGCTAACGTTATTGCTGTTGCTTCTTCTGATGAGAAACTTCAATTGGCTCAAAAAAATGGTGCTAAATATTTACTCAACTCTTCAAAATTAACTTATGATCAAATAGCTGATAAAATCTTAGAAATTACTAATGGTGTTGGTGTTCATGCAATTTTCGATTCAATCGGTAAAGATACAATTAATATGGATTTAAAAGTTATCCGTCGTAAAGGTACAATCGTTTCCTACGGTAATGCTTCAGGTCCTGTTGATTCTTTCAATTTAGGTTTATTATCTCCGAAAAATGTCGTTTTACTTAGACCTCAATTGTTCGCTTACATAACAGAACCTCAAGAATTTCAATATTATTCAAAGGAATTGTTTAAACTTATCGATAACGGTGAATTACATATCGAAATCTTTAAAGTTTACCCTCTAAAAGATTACAGAATCGCAACCGAAGAAATGGAAGCTCGTAAAACTACAGGTAAATTAGTCCTAGAAATTCCTTAATTCTATTCTATAATCTTTGTACATGTTAAGCCATCATCCGCCAAACTTACTCTCCCTAATGTTTTTTTCGCGTCTATTTCTTCCTTCACTCAAACACTCCAACTCAACACATACTCATCAACATACTCCCATCCATCAATGAACGAAGGTGATTTGGTATTGGCCAAAATTAAAGGATTCCCTGACTGGCCAGCAGTTATAGTGCCTGTTGATAACATTCCAGTTAAATTACAAACTCCAAAATATTCAAAATTTATTGACAATTATCTAACTAAATCTTCTGATCAAGTTTGTGTTAAATTCTTCTACGATGATCAATACTCTTGGACTAAAATTTCTAACGTTAAACCACTCCAGCCTCACGTTATCCATGATCATATACTTACCGCTAATGAATCAAAACGTGGTGGTCGCGTTAAAAGAATAACTGAAGCTTACATTAAGGCGAGAGATGTACCTGTCGATGAATTCTTAGAATTCGGTAGTTTCGGTAAACCTGAAGTGGAAGAGGAAGAGGAGGAAGAGGAGGTGGAAGATGTTGTTCAGGAAGTCGTTGAAACTAAGAAAAGAGGTAGAGCCGGTGCGGTCAAGGCAAAGTCGAAAGCAAATACAAACGCAAAGACAAAGACAAAGACAAAACCTCGGGCAGGTGCAAAGAACACAAAATCGTCAACAAAGGGAAAGAAAAAGACAGTCGAAAGTAGTAGTGAAGAACCTTTCGATGAAGATGACGAAATTTTAGAGTTTATGGATAACGACGACGATGAAGATTTTGAAGGTCCTGATGATATAAGTGAAGAAGTTGAAATAGAAGAGGACGAAGAGGAGGAGGACGATGAGGATGACGACGATGACGATGATGAGGAAGAACACTCAACTTCTAAAAAGAGAAAAATTCAATCACTCGTTCCTGTGGATTCCCCATTCCTGTCAAAACAACCAGCAGATTTTCATGTCAACTTCGCAGATATACCTACAGCTAGTGCATTGGCTGACGAAGTCACAGAAATGACCCGTTGGTGCTCTTCCTTGAGAAAGCAATTGCAATCTGCAATCCTCGATGAAAATACAAAACAATCAGTTATTGATGATTTAATCAGTCCACTCGTATCTGCTGACTTATCAAAATCAATCATTAAAAGTACAAAACTAGCTCAAGTCGTTCATATCTTATTATCAATACCTGAACGCCAATCATCTACAACAAAGAAACTAGCTAAATGGTGGTCATCAAATTTCGATTTTAATGTCAACCCAGATATCCACTGGTCTCCAACATTTACAGAAGAAATGCACCTCGAAGAAGAATCTGCAAGACGTGCTCATGTCGCATTCCTCAGGCAGAAACGTAAAGAAGAACGCAAACAGAGTGAAACTCCTGTACCAGCTTCAGCTTAGTCTCAATTGTATAATTATATAACCACCAACCAACCAACTAACTAACCAACCACTTCCTACAATTTAATACTCATTCCAAATCGGGTAATCCTCCCCCGCGCTTACGTTTGTTTTTTTTCAAATTCATCAAATCACCGTTTATCACCACCACAACCTGATTAACTTTTCTCCCCTCTTCGTTTCTTATCTTCCTCCTTTCACTAATCAATGACAACTCCGCTCTCCCCTCTCAAGAGCTCTTATGCCAACCCTGAAACTGACCCTTCTACTTCTCTCCCCGGATTCATCGCTGAAGAAGTCTTAGAGGAACCTTCCTACGGTGCAACAGACAACGGTGATGATAACACATCTGACATTGATAACACATCTGATAATGATGGATACCTATTACCAATGAGCCAGACAGTAGCTGTATTGATCCCACTTTATACCCTAGTCTTCCTCGCTTCACTTGACTCAACAATCTTGTCCACATTGATGACCGATATCGCTTCCG
Source organism: Pichia norvegensis (assembly GCA_030570285.1). Classification (NCBI taxonomy): domain Eukaryota; kingdom Fungi; phylum Ascomycota; class Pichiomycetes; order Pichiales; family Pichiaceae; genus Pichia; species Pichia norvegensis. The sequence goes on from JAJLVM010000010.1 coordinate 10,755, forward strand.
ATCTTAACGCTATCCCTTACATTTCTTGGATCGCTACAGCTTATCTTTTCTCAACCTCAATTGTTCAACCATTAGGTAAATTGAGTGATATTTTCGGTCGTAAACAATCGTTGATCCTTTGTATCACTATATTCACTATTGGATGTCTACAATGTGCAACTGCAACCTCTGTCATATCGTTCACGAGCGGTCGTTTCCTCAGTGGATTCGCAGCTGGACTAAATACTCTCTCCACTATCATTACTTCAGATCTTATCCCTCTCAGACAGAGAGGTGTTTACCAAGGCCTTGGTAACATCTTCTACGCACTCGGATCCGCTGTCGGTGGTACCTGTGGTGGTTACATTTCTCAGCATTGGGGCTGGAGAATGGCATTTTGGTGTCAAGTCCCTCTTGGTGTTGCATGCTTCCTTGTCATCTTATTTGCATTCAATTTGCCAACACTACCACACGAAGTGGAGTTGCAAAACGTTACAACTAAAGATAAAATTAAAAAAATTGATATCAAAGGTATATTCCTTATTGCTTTTAACCTTTTGATACTTATAACTATGTCTTCTTCACATTTTAACAGCATCTTCTACTACATTGCCCTCCTTTTATTACTTATCTTTGGTCTTTACTCCTTATATAAGGCAGAGAGTACCCACGAATTTGCAATTATCCCATTAGAACTAATGCAAAATAGATCTGTTCTTGGATCATCTTTGGCAAACTGGTTTGGTACAATGTACTCTTACGTTCTTATCTACTATTTCCCAGTTTACCTCACAACTGTGCTAAATGTCAAATCAGATGGTGTTGGTATCAGATTGGTACCAAATATTATTTTCTCCTCAATAGCATCAATTGGTTCAGGATTCTACATGAAATGGAGTGGTAAGTACCTCAAGTTCTCTATCATTGTCAGTACAGTTGGTGTACTTGGTAGTATCTACTTACTACTCAAAACTTTCCCAGGAGTAACACCATCAATACTAGAAGAATACACATTGGTAATGATTCCATTAGGTTCTTACGCATCTATGTTGACTGTCACTTTGCTATCCCTTATTGCCGCTGTTCCTATGAATCATCAAAGTTCAGTCACTTCAATCCAATACGCATTTAGAAGCATGGGTTCTACTCTTGGAACAACTTTCTCCTCTTACATATTCACCTCGACATTATCCAAAAAGCTAGCATCCACACTTTTAGAAAGCAAGCCTGCAGATATGTCCGATTCTAAACTTCAAAAAATCATCAACGCAGCTCTCCATGATGCTAACTTCATTAGATCCTCAAAGGCACCTGCGTGGGCTGTCTCTCCAATGATCTACTCGTACAACATCAGTGTATGGTACACTTTCTGCTTCTCCCTCGTGGCTTCCGTTTTCGGTCTCATAGCCATCTGTATTATTCGGGAGAACACCCTACACACAAGCGTCAAGAGGTAAGTTCACGTTCTGTATAGATTCTGTAACCTTTCTCTAATTCTTCTCCACAAAATCGTTAAATCAGAAAAGAAGAAAAAAAAAGAATTCAACCCGCTCGGCGTTATCGCGCAAATCCTCCGAGAGCCCCCCGAATAAATTCCCAACTTCTTTTCTTTCAACCGTTCTTCTTCCCCAGTTTGCTGACAGGTACCCTTTCTTCCTCAGCTGACAATTTAAACCTAAAACACTCCCCTTATTTCTATCTTTAAACACTCATGTCGGTTACCACCCTTCAGGTCTCTGGTATGACATGCAGTGCGTGTTCAAATTCCATAATTGCACAACTTCAAGCTCTTCCCAGTGTCAACTCAGCCAACGTTTCTTTAATAACTGAAGAAGCAATAGTTGACCACTCAAATGATATTCATCCAGATCAACTGGTGGAAGTTATTGAGGATATGGGGTTCGACGCTAAAATCATCTCTTCTCAATCACAGGATAAACAGTCTGTGCCCACATACACTACTACCATTTGCATTACGGGCATGACCTGCTCAGCATGCTCTAATTCAATTACTAATGCACTCCTTGACACCGACAAAATTATCTCTGCTGACGTTTCATTACTCACTGAAGAAGCAACTATCACACACGAAGGTGTCCCTGATACTCAACTGGTGGAACTTATTGAAGATATGGGATTCGAAGCAACTGTTATTTCCACAAAGTCCGATGATCCATCACTCAGTGAAAAATTCGAAACTGAGTTCAATATCAGCGGGATGACTTGTACTGCATGTGTGAACTCTATTACAACAGCAGTGGGGTCGTTAAAAGGGGTTGATAAAGTGAATGTCTCCTTAATGACTGAAAGTGCAACCGTTATACATGATCAATCACTCTCTGTGGACGATATTAAGGAAACTATCGAAGACTGTGGATTTGATGCATCTGTTGTACACGTGACAGAACTTGATGTAAAGGCTAGAAAAGCTGCTGTTAATGATATCGTTACTGTGAACTTGAAAATTTTGGGTATGACATGCTCTTCGTGCTCAACGTCTGTTGAACAAAATATTGGTAAACTTGACGGTGTCATTTCTTGTCAAGTAAGTTTATCTCTTGAGGAGGCAACTATAGATTATGATTCAAATGTTATTGGAATAAGAAGTATAATGAACGAAATTGAAGATTTAGGATTTGATGCAATTCTTTCTAACAAATTGAACAAGTCAACACAGATTGAACTACTCTCAAAAATTAGAGAAATCGAATACTGGTCGTCCAATTTGAAAAAGTTGCTAATATTTGGTATCCCTATTGTCGTCATTGGACATTTGTTGCCAATTTTTAGAAGGAAACTCGGTCTCACTGTTGAGTCCTTTAAGATCTGTCGAGGTATCTACATTGACATTCTCTTGCAATTCATACTAGGCACTTACATTCAGTTTTGGCTTGCAAAAAAGTTCTATATCAATTGTTACAAAGCATTAAGTCATGGTAGCGGGAATATGGATGTTTTGATTTGTATCTCCACTACAATAGTCTACGTTTATTCCTCTATCAGTATCATCCATGCTATCATCAGAAATATCTATCCAAATATTTTATTTGATACCTCAGCAATGCTTCTCATATTTGTCAGTATTGGGAAACTTGTTGAAAGTAAGGCAAAGGGTAACACATCAACTGCTTTATCAAAGCTATTGTCACTTGCTCCTTCAACGTGCATTATTGTTGAAAACCCAGAAATATTTGATTCAATAAACAAGGAAAAGCAAAGTACGCTTGACCCATCCACTATAATACAAACAGAGGTTGACGTTGATCTTTTAGAGAAAAATGATATTGCAATTGTTCTCCCTGGAGCAAGAGTTCCATCTGACGGTGAATGTATTTTTGGCTCTTCCGAAACAGACGAATCGCTTTTAACAGGTGAATCAACCCCTGTTCCTAAATCTGTAGGCTCTTCACTTATTGGTGGGTCCGTCAACCTGACATCTACAATATATATGAGAATTACAACCATAGGTGATCAAACTCAGCTACAACAAATTGTGAAACTTGTTAAAGATGCACAAATATCTAATGCTCCTGTGCAAAGATTTGCTGATAAAATTGCTTCCTTCTTCGTTCCATCCATTCTTATGCTTTCATTGTTCACATTGATTTTCTGGAGTATTTTTACAGGTATTGCTACAATCGAATCTATTCCAAGATTATTCCTTGATCACGAAACCAACGAGGTACAATATTTTAGAATTCTTCAAGTTGCGATCTCTGTCATTGTTGTTGCTTGCCCATGTGCGTTAGGTCTTGCAGCGCCTACAGCAGTCATGGTCGGTACAGGTGTTGGTGCAAGCAATGGTATTCTAATCAAAGGTGGAGAAGTTTTAGAAAAGGCTAGTACCATTGATACAGTGATTTTCGATAAGACGGGAACTTTGACTAATGGTGTCATGGAACTTACCGATTATGAACTGTGTGGTAATGATAAAGCTGACTCTTTCCTAATCTGGTCTTTAGTTTATGCCATCGAATCCAATAGTGAACATCCAATTGCAAAGGCACTGGTTAAGGGAGCAATGAGGATTTTGGACAACAGAGCACCTATGTCATTTGATTTCTCGTCTGTTATCACACATACAGGATTAGGTGTTGCTGTCAAGTGTACTAATCCGGAAACAAATGAGATTCTAGATGTGAAACTAGGTAATGCTAAGTTCATGAGACTCTTTGACATATCTAATACTTCTGAATTTGAAGAAATGGTTGGAAAAAATCTGAAAAAATCAAAGATTTGTTCCACTTGCCATATTCTTATTAATAACACCTATATTGGATATGCTGAGCTTTCAGATACTTTAAAGTCAGATGCAAAATCTGTTATTCAAACATTCATCAAATGTGGTTACTCCATCGGTATGGTTACCGGTGATTCAAGGGAAACATCTACTCATGTTGCTAAACTTTTGAACATACCACTTAATAATGTTTTGGCTGAAGCAAGTCCTGGTGATAAACTGGAATACGTGAAAAACTTACAAGAAAAATATAATTTGCAGGTTGCTTTTGTTGGTGATGGTGTGAATGATGCGCCTGCTCTTGTTCAGTCAGATACAGGTATTGCAATCTCATCCGGTACAGATATTGCAATGAGCGCATCTGATATTGTTTTGCTTTCATCCAACAATACAAGTATCAGTTTGCTTGGCATTCTTGCCAGTTTTGATATTTCAAAGAAAACATTCAAGACTATCAAGACCAACTTCCTTCTTGCTATTGTATACAATTTGATCATGTTGCCTATTGCAATGGGATTGCTGATTATTCCCCTGAACGTTACGATGCATCCAATGTTCGCCAGTGCAGCAATGGCATGTTCTTCGGTATCCGTTGTTTTGAACTCGCTAACTTTGAAAAACTGGAGCTACAAACTCCTCAAGAAGAAAATAGCTAAAGCATCAAAAGACGGTATGGCAAATATATGGGAGGGATCTATAGTCGTTGATCCGAGAGATGACATAACTACCTGTTCAACTGACGGATTCATTGTAAACTATACACCGGCAATATCTAGAAACATAATTTTGCGTGCATTCAAATCTATTGGAAGTCTTTTCAGTAGACGTAAGTATGGCTCCGTTTCAACAGATATCACTATGTGACTACTAAAATAAAATTTATTCAATTCTCTCTACGTCTGTATAAAATCGCAAATATTTAATCCGCTAATAAAGATTCCTTATAATAGTACTATACAATATAAAAAAAAAGGTGTGTATGGAAGGAGATATCCTACGCTATGATGTGTTGTAGGTTATTGTGCTGTGTTGTAATGAGAAGCTGTGCGTATATTAAACAGTCACATCCAGTTGTCATGGTTGACGGTTGAACATTCTGTCAAACGGATTAAACTCATTTTGAGTGCCGTCTGCCATAAACTGAGGAGTCCTTACCGGTGTGCTTGTAGAATTATTCAAATTGTTATCAATTGTTTGTGATGACTGAGCAGGCAGATTGATATGCGCAGGTTTTAAAGGAGAGTTCATAGGTAAAACTTGAGATGCAACTGTTGGACCAATAGACGCAATCAATGGAGTCGTCACTGAAAGAGGCGTAGGTAGGATCGTTGATTCTGAATGATATCCTGAGGAAGAAGTGTTAATCTCTAAATGCATTGAATTTTTCAAGTTTTCATTTTGTTCAGGAATTTGTCTCAATTTCATATTAGCCCTCCTTATTGACGTTAAATCGGCAGAATTTTGTGATGGTGGGGACATCATATGATCGGGTTGGATGTTGGCAATCGATGGAATTGATGAAAGTTTTGGTTGATCGATCAAAGTGGTTGAAGATGGGGTATTGTTTAAAACTGATTGTTTCAATTGAGAAGATTCAAGTTTGATTGTCAATTCCTTGGTCGCACGAGTTAAAATAGATAAAGATGATCTAACGTTGTTCAATGCTGGTAAATCATCTATTGCACTCTTTGTAGTGGCAAGAATATTAATTATCGACTTTAAGAACAAATTCGTCTGTTCGTAGATATTTTTATGAAGATCGTTTTCAGATAAATTATGATCATTCTGAGGCACTTTGATCATATTTAAACAAACACTGACTTTCTTCGTCTGTTCCATTGAATTCAAGCATTGATTTGTTAAATCCTTAATTTTATATGAAATATTACCAATATTGCCATTTTCATTACCATCCTCCACAACCATCACGGCACTCTTTGCAATTGCATTGTTAAGTTGACTAAACACTGCCTGTGCTGCTTGAATAGTTTGGCCTATCAAATCAAAAATATGGATATCCTCAATAGGAGAATTGTTCTCAGCACCTGATATATTATTTGGATCTGAATCTTGTCTATCAAGTTTATTACTAAATTGTCTAAGGTTATTTTTCTGTTGTGCAAGTTTATTTTTAGCCAGTCTTTGAGGCTGTGGTAATTGTTGTTGATGTTGGTAATGCTGATTGAATAAAGGTTTGTTGTTGTTAATGGGTATGATTATTTGAACTAATTGAGATAGTTCCACAAAGAGCGAGAAAAGATTGTAATATGTAAGTCGCAGCTGAAAGTTACTAATGTTTAAATCATTTGATTTGAAGAAAAGTTTGAGATTTTCAATGAACTTTATAATGTCTGACATTGAATCAACAAGCGACACAGTCAAATGAGAAGACAATGTCTCTGCAATATCAGGTAATTCTTTTTGATCTATTTTTTTCTCAACGTTCTCCAGAACGGCAACAAATACGTCGAAATTTTTAGAAATTGGTGTAAGATCTATTTTAATCGTTTGAATAATAGCAACTAATTGACGGTAAAATAATGCAAACCTTTTTGCTAATTTTATCAATTGTTGAATTGGTATTTTATCATCTTCAATTTCAGTAAGTGTTGATAATTTTGAAAATGCATTCGAAGAAACAGATGGTGGGACTTCAGCATGAGGTACATAATTTGAGCTTAAATCAGGTGATGTTAATTGAGTGTTAGAAAATTTCCTAGTGCTTAGGTTAGAATTGATAGATGGAGTAGTTGATGTTGATGAGCCTAGCTGAGAGGATATTGATGAAGATTGTGAATGTAATGATTGCTGTGATTGTACTGAATGCTGTGAATGTTGAGAATGTTGTAATTGCTGAGAGCGCTGATTTTGGTGGTGATGGTGCTGGTGGTTTGTAGGCGTTTCCAATGTTTCATCATTTGAATCAACACTTTCGTTATTATCGTGATATGAAGTTACTGCTGTTGGAAATTGTGTCGTGTTGGTGGGTGGCGTTGATATAGTAGCAGAAGTAGATGCAGCAGTACTGTTTTGTCTGAATAGTCTACCCATTCTCTTTTCAGCCCTTGTTGATGATCTTTGGGATTCACTGTAACTCCTTGATCTGAGCGGAACGTGATCTTGCGATAGCTGCCCCTGTGGTTGAGCTGGCAAGTAAATGTGGCTCTGAGAAGGCACCTGTGTTTGAAGATCCGAGTGTGACATTGTTGACAGCAGTATTTGGAATGTTACTGGAGCTGTTTAGTGCAAATGTGCTGTAATGAATAATTGTTGATTGTGTAATCCAAGTTGAAACAAAGATTGAGGAGGTGAAATCGGTGTGGCCGCCTCCACGAATTTTTTCTTTTTTTCACATTTTTTATTTTTTTTTCACTTCAAACTCTAAAACTCTAATTTCTGATTACGTAAAGGGGTGGAATGGTTACTAATTATACTATAACTGATTACTATTATACCTAAATTACATGTACAAAACTACTGCTGGGATTGACGTACACCAGAAACAATGTCATCAACACGGAGGAGCATGCATGCGGATTCAATTGCGGTTTTAGCACTCTGTTGTTTAATTACTTCAGGTTCCCAAATACCATAAGAGTTCATATCCACAATTTTACCGTTATCACCGTCAATACCCCATGTATGTTCACCATTAGCGTGTTTTGCTCTTAATTGAGATAGAATTCTAATAGCATTACCACCACAGTTTTGAATCAAAGTTCTTGGTATAACTTCAAACGCATCAGCGACAGCTTGATATGGCCATTGTTGAACACCTTCAATTTTTTTAGATTTCTCTGCAAGGCCAACAGATACTGCCATTTCAGTTGCACCACCTCCTGGGGAAAGTTTTGGCTCAAAGAAAACATTCCTTGTAACTGCCATTGCATCATGTAAATTTCTTTCGATTTCATTAAGTATATCCTTTGATGGACCTCTTAAAAGGATAGTACAAGCTTTTGGATCTTTACATTTGACCAAGTAAGTGAAGTATTCATCACCAATTAGTTTGACATCAAATAATCCACATTGAGTACCAACATCTGATTCTTTCAAATCTTCTACTCTGTTTACAATAGTAGCTCCTGTAGCTCTAGCAATTCTATTATTATCTGATTTCTTTACTCTTCTTAAAGCAGTACATCCACCTTTAAGTAAATAATGTTGTGCTAAGTCTGAAACTCCCTTTTCTGTAATCACTAAATCTGGTTTAAATTGAAGAATATTTTCGCACATAATTTTAACTTGTTCTTCTTCAATTTCGAGTAATCTATTCCAATCGGATTCCTTTGTAATTTCTATATTTGTTTGAGATTCACCCTTTTTATATTCTAATGGACAATCAAGTAAAATAATTCTTGGATTCTCGATTGTTCTCTTCATTTTAGGATGAACAACATCTTTATTCAGCAAAATACCATCTAGTACAACAGAATCTTCGATATCACCTCCAGGGATTTTTTCAATTTTCACATATCTTTTGATATCAATTTCCTTGTAATCACCGTCTTCAACTAAAACATTTCTTATTGCAGTAAGTGAAAGTTGGCACATTTTTTCTGACCATTTGTTAACATATTTTGTACCAATTGAAGCTGAAATAATTTGTAATAATTGTTCATCATTTTTCAAATCCACAGGAATGGATACCTTATTGATTATTTCCAAAGCATCAGTTAAAGCTTGCTTAAGAGCTTGAATAATAATAACAGGATGAATATTTTTCTCAATGTATGGATAAGTTTGAGCCAATATTTCACCAGCTAAGATAATAACGGAAGTAGTACCATCACCAACTTCTTCATCTTGAGTTCTACTCAACTCAATCATAGATTTTGCAGCAGGATGTGCCACATCAATTTCACGTAAAATTGCATGACCATCGTTGGTTAAAACGATACCACCCATTGGATCTAATAACATCTTAAGCATAGCTTTTGGACCAAGGCATGATCTGATAATATCGGCAACAGCCTTTGCAGCAGTGATATTTTGAATCTGTGCTTCTCTACCAGACTGTCTCTGAGTAGAAGTATTAAGAAAAACAACAGGAGCTTGCATTTGATGGTGGTTATTAAAGCTTAGATTGAAAGGCGATTATGTTTAAAGAGAGACGACAGTAATTTGAAATTTGGCGTTTGCAGGTCTCGAAGCTTGAAAAAATGGTGAAGAAAAAAAAATTGTGAGATTCATTTTATTCAGTCAAAAGGTGGAAAATCAAGTGAAACAAGTATGAGTATAACTGTTGGAATTGAAGAATTGTTGGAATGGTTTAGAGATCGGTCTAATAGGATTTATTTTAACGAAGAATTATTACAAGTGAAAAAGCGTCCTGTTGGAGTTGGATATGGAGTTTTCGCTCGGAGAAGCCAGAATGCTGTTCCTATGGAGCAAGATTATGAAGATTCTAATATTCTTGTAAGAGTACATAAAAGTATGGTATTAAGTGCTCAGACATGTGCTATCAGTAACTTATTGCATGAAGAAAATATGGATAAGGGTCTTTATGGATTGATATTAGCATTTATTTATGAGAGAGAGTTGGATGAACATAGTCCATGGTATGGATATTTAAAGAGTATAGGATACGGAGAAGAGAAAGTGAAGAAATCAAAGAGTAAAAGTGGTAAAAGTAAGAAAGGAGGTAAGAAGGAAAGCGTAAATGGTGTTATTAAAGTTGATGTTGAACTTTTTGAAAATTTAAATGAAAAATATGAAATATGCTGTTCTTTTGCATCTAAAATAAGTGGTATTGTTAAAGTTCCGACGATACTTAATGGAAAAAATATTGATGAATTTACAAGAGTTTTGAAAGTTGTTGCTGATAGAGCATTCCATGTTGACAACTATATTGCATGGGGGTTAGTGCCCGGAGCTGATCTTTTTGGCGTAGATAGCCGAGGGGAAGGACATGTAAGACTTGATACTTTAAGAGATGTATGCTCTTTGTGTGGGAAAGCGGAGTGTTGGGAGAGAGATGGTGAAGAAGGTGACAGTGTAGATAGTGACGACGAGGAAGGAGAGGAGGAAGGAGAGGAGGAAAAGAAGGGCGAAGAAGAAGAAGAATTAGATGAAATTACCATGGAGTATGTAGAGAGAATGGAGACAGAGCTTGTTGCAGAGAAACAGGAAGAAGAAAGCGATGACGAAGAGGAGGAAGAAGAAGAGGAAGATCCTCTTGACGAGTTTTTCCTGGATGCAGATGCGTGTTGCGATGTTGTGATTGTGAAGCGGGTGGTGCGGGACCGTGAGGTGCTGATGTCTCTTGATGTGTAGTGTATAGAGTAGATAGCATAGCATAGCATAGCATAGCATAGCATAGCATAGAAGAGAAGAAAAGACAACATAGAGTAAAAGCCCAGCTGCAATAGTTGCACCCGTGCACCGCGAAGAGCTCGAAACTGCCATTCCCGCAATTCGAGCGATTCAGACACACAAGACAAGAAGACAAAGACGCATACAGCTCATAGAGTAGCAGTACATCCAGCATAGGCACCACACCCAGACAGTCATGTTACGCACTGCAAACAGAAATACTGTGGCAGCACTCCGTTCAGCGAGAGTCAATACTTCCAGAGGCAGCAGAGGATATTCTACTGGTCCTAATGGTACCCAAGAGAAGCCATTCTCCATCGCTAAGTTCCTTTTCAAGTTATCTCTTTTCACTGGTACCGTTTATACAGCTGGTGCAATTGCTGCTCTTGCATATGAACCATTGTATGAGCCTTATCTTGATTACTTCCCATTTGGTGAACAAGTGGTCGACAAAGTTGACTACACTTGGAAGAATAGAGCTCAAATAGCTAATGATGTTCAATCTTTCAATTTCAAGAAATATTACAACCAGAAATATTCTGAACTTACAAGTACTGTCAATCAAACTGCAGCTAAATTAGGTTTAGAAAACTATATCGAAATTCCAAACACTGGTGTTACACCAACCCCAATTACTAAAAAGACTGCACCTGAAACTTTATCCTCAAATAAACCTGAACCAGTAGTTTCTCCAAAGAAAGATGAAAGTAACTATATTGTTTTATCCAATTCTGATGTTAAAAAAGTTACACTCCCATTGATTTCAGCAACTTCTGATGATGCAGCTGTTAATTCTGTCATTAAATCCTTAAACTCCCTTATTACTGATTTCAATAATGCCAAAGTTTCTGATAACACTTCTAAATTGGTTTCTAAGATTCAATCTGAATTGAGTAAGCTGTCTGCTTCATTTGATTCAAAAGATATTCAATCAGCCGTTAATGCAAGATTGGTTTCTGTTCAACAACAATTCGAACAAGAGAAAACTGCACTTATTGAAAAATTAACCACTACTACTGAAGCTACAAAGAAATCTTTAGAAAAGAAACACCAAGATACAATTGCTCGTGAAAAGAAAGAAATTGAAGATGCTTTAAGATCGGAATATGAAAATAAATTAAAGGCAAAGGAAATTGAACTTTATGATCAATTTAATAAATTGGTTGAATCAAAAGTTGAATCTGAAAGAAACAATAAACTTGCTAAATTAGATGAACTTGCTTCAAAACTTGATTCTGTTGAAAACCTTGAAATTCAATTATCTAAAATTGCTGATTCATACACAACTTTCAAAGAAATTAGAAAATCAATTTCAAAATTACATACAATCATTTTTTCAAACATTCCTTCAAATACTAGAGGACAAGCACTTGTTGATGAAATTAAGAAACTAAAAGCTTTAACCGCTCCTCTTGATAACAAATTGATTGAAGCAACTTTACAATCTTTACCTTCAGAAAAGGAATTATTAGAAAACGGCGGTGTTTTAACTCAAGCACAAATCTTAACAAGATGGGAACTTATTGTCCCTGAACTTAGAAAAGTATCGCTTTTACCTGAAAACTCGGGTGTTTTAGGTTACGCTGCATCATCCCTTTTCTCTAAATTCTTATGGTCAAAATCCGGCCTGGTTGTACCATCTAAAGATCAAACAATAGGTAATGACGTTGAATCCGTCATTGCTAGAGTCAATAGCTACCTTCAAAAGAACCAATTGGATAACGCTGTTGAAGAAGTTGCTAACTTAAAGGGTATTGCTAGAACTTTAGCAAATTCTTGGATCGAAGAATCTAGACGTAAATTGGAAATCGAATTCTTGGTGGACGTACTTTCCGCTGAAGTTAATGTCAGTGCTTAATTATTTAAATATTAATTACTATTTTGCTCTATTCAATTCCTTATATATTATATACATCCATGACTATTTATAACCGTTAGACAAACATAACTTAAATGCAGTGCGGGAGTGCTTAGCGTATGAAGTTTTAATGTGGAATCTCGGACGTTGTTTGGTTTTTCAACAAAATACAACAATTCGAGCAACATCCATCAGATCTATATCAAACTTATTCCTTCACCTTCCAATATACATTTAAATAGAAAGGGACAATAATGGAGAAAACAGCAGCACCTCAGATTTATGGTGCAGATGAAATTAATGCATTTGTTGTTGATCCCGGATCAGAAACAATCCAATCAGGTTATGCGGGACACGATCAACCTTCCCTCATTTTACCATCTTACTATGGTATAAAAGATGGTAAAAAAACTTTTGATGAAAACTTACTATATACAGGAAACCATGATGAAATTAAAAAGATAAGGGAAAATAACATCATTATTGACTGGGAAGGTGCAGGTGCACAATTTTCATATATAATCAACAGATTAAGTATCAATTCAGCTGAACAACCTGTATTATTGACTGAATCAACACTAAACAATTATGATAATAAAGTTAAATCTATGGAATATTTCTTTAAAGAGGAAAACTTCTGTGCATTTTATGCAGTCAAACAACCAACATGTGCAAGTTTTGCTCATGGTAGACCTAACTGTTTAGTTGTTGATATAGGGCACGATTTAGTTACTGTGACACCAGTTATTGATGGTTTATGTTTGAAAAATCATGTTAAAGGTACTAATTTTGCAGGTAACTTTATCAATGAGCAACTGAAAACTTTCTTAAAGGAAAAGAACATAACTTACGTACCACAATTTCAAGTCAAATCAAAGTCTGCAACTTATTGGGAAAACAAAGAGTCGGTACCTGTTTACGAAGAAAATGAAAATAAAAAGGATGTTCATGAATCAGTTATTGAATTTTCGTTTCAAAGAACACTTAGAGAAATGAAAGAACTATTACTTGAATGTTGCATGGATGATGAGATTGCCTCTGAACCAACAGATTATAGTGCCGAAATTGAGAGTGAAAATACAAGATGGTTTGAACTACCTAACGGAATGAACGTTCCATTTACACAATATGAAAGACAAAAGCTTGCAAATTCTTTATTCAATCCAAGTGATTTGCTTAATCCATTAGAAGGGTGGAATGAAGAATTAAGTGATGGTAATATTATGAAAAAATTGGTAAGTAAATCTGAACCAACGAGTAAAGATTATGTTCCATTGAGAAGAACTAAAAGAAACGAAAATGGAGAGGCTGATGGAGATGATGATGAGGAAGATGATAAAATGGAAGTTTCCACTATAAACGAGAATGAAGATACATCTAATCAGCCATTAGGGTTAAGTAAATTAATTCAAAGTTCACTTGACTCTTTAGATATTGATTTGAAACCACAACTTGCAAATAATATTGTACTAACAGGTTCAACCTCATTAATACCACGTCTTAACGAAAGGATCAATAATGAATTGATGGCACTTAATCCATCGCTAAAGATAAGAGTTCATTCAGCTGGTAATACAATTGAAAGGAAATATTCTACCTGGATTGGTGGTTCTATACTCGCATCACTCGGTACCTTCCATCAAATGTGGGTTTCTAAAGCAGAATATGAAGAAGTTGGACCTAATCAACTCATAGTCAACAGATTTAGATGAAATAATTGCAAAGATTTAACGTTTAAACTAACTTATATAATATATAGATTTGTATCAATATCAGCTTCAACATGCACAATCGCCTTGATTGTTTGTACTAGGACGTTTGTTTAAATCAATTAACCCATTGGATCCTCCTCCAATACTATTGCCATTGGATTTTGAAGGTTTCTGCAACTTTTCCTTGTATGGCATTTTCAACGCAATCTCTTTAAACATTTCAGAAATTCCTTGTCCTGTTTTAGCACTTACGTTATAGTGTAATAAATTCATTTCATTGCATAAACTATTAACGTCATCGGCATCGACTTTTCTTTCATTCTCTAAATCAATCTTATTCCCAACTAAAACAATTAAGATATCTTTGTTTGCTTGTCTTTTCAATTCTTTGATCCAATATTTTGCCTTTTCTAAACTTTCTTGCTGTGTTATATCGTATACTACAATCGCCGCCTGTGCGTTTCTGTAATACATTGACGCAAGTGACCTGTAACGTTCTTGACCAGCAGTATCCCAAATTTCAAATTTGATCACTATATCTTCGCTCATGTCAACTTCCTGTGCTTCCAATTTAATAGACTGAGTTAAAAAAGCTGCTCCGATGGTAGACTCCCTTAACTCATCAAATGAGTTTTTGACAAATCGTTGTACAATAGAAGACTTACCAACTGCAGACTCTCCTAGTAGCACAAGTTTAAACTGCACCGTCTGCAAATGTTGTTGATGTTGCTGGGTTGACATTTATATTTGTGCTGTATAATACACAACGGTGAAGATAATGTAGCCTTATCAATAGTACCTGTAGTGTCTCAAGCCTCAGTGTCTTCAGAAATCCGCTCCATCACAAAAAAAATGTTTATTGTTTCCTCAGCGCTGTGCATATTGCACCTCATTTAAAGGGTTTTTTACTGCAACAAGGGGGTAATATTTGGAAAATAATCTTTATAACTAATTCTACCAAATACCTGGACCTAAATATAACTTATAAATACTTTATTTTGGTCAGAATATGGTTCTAAACGTTTATGTGGTAAATATGTCTTTTTTACATTACTCTAAATTTCAAATTTTCTATAAATGACATTATGTTTTTATTACTCTAAATTTTCTAATACAATTCGAACTATTTTTTGAATTAATTAAAGATTTCTTTGCTTAATAAAGGTAACAAATATACGTAAAAGTTTTATATTCTTCACTCTATTCTACCTAACTTGAAGATGTATTTCTTCAGACCACAACATAGACCTTGTCGTGCATGACAAATTTTGAGAGTTTTCAGTACGGCAAAAAAATTTTCTTCAAAAATTGACTACCTGAGAAATAGTTGATCTTTATTGCCTTCAACTTTTTCTTTTAACTATCAAACAAACATGTCTGCTAGAGCCCAATTTGAAAACTCTAATGAAATTGGTGTTTTCTCTAAACTTACCAACTCTTATGCGTTAGTTGCTGTTGGTGGTTCAGAAAACTTTTATTCCGCTTTTGAAGCTGAATTAGGTGATGTGATTCCGATTGTCCACACAACCATTGCAGGTACCAGAATAGTGGGTCGTATGACTGCTGGTAACAGAAGAGGTCTTTTGGTTCCAACCCAAACTACCGATCAAGAATTATTACACTTGAGAAACTCCTTACCAGATTCTGTTAAAATTCAAAGAGTTGAAGAAAGATTATCAGCTTTAGGTAACGTCATTTGTTGTAACGATTATGTTGCTCTAGTTCATCCAGATATTGAAAGAGAAACTGAAGAAATTATTGCTGATGTTTTAGGTGTTGAAGTTTTCAAGCAAACAATTGCAGGTAATGTTTTAGTCGGTTCTTATTGTTCCCTTTCCAACCAAGGTGGTTTAGTCCACCCACAAACATCAATCCAAGATCAAGAAGAATTATCATCTCTATTACAAGTGCCCATTGTTGCAGGTACAGTAAATAGGGGTTCTAATGTTGTTGGTGCAGGTATGGTCGTTAACGATTGGTTGGCTGTTGCAGGTCTTGATACTACTGCTCCAGAATTGTCTGTTATTGAGTCCATCTTCAGATTACAAGATAATCAACCTGATGCTATTGGAACTAACTTAAGAGATACCCTTATTGAGACATACTCTTAAATGCCAATCTCTTATAAATACCCAATTGCCGTCAATTTTTTTCCTTGTAGATTTACTAAACAACAAACATTTCACGCATGTATAATTATCCAATTAACATAAAGTATCTTTTTAACAAGTTTATAAAAAATCAAGATGCTGAAAAAGTCCCGTATGGAACGCCAAGTAATCAGGCAAGATTTCAACTTTACGTAAAATTTGGATTTCGAGATTCGGTTAAGAGTCTCGTCGACATGTGTGCAACACGTTCACTTTTCCATCCTTTCTTTTATCGTTTAGATTCAATTGTGCTACAGAACCATTTTATCAGCAATGGATTTTATTGGGTATGTATATTTATTGATTGAATTTATACTTTTGAAACAAATTACTAACATTCTTTTCATTTAGTCTTACACCTACCAACTTACGTGCAGCTGCATGGAAGAAGTTGGCATATTCATGCGCAAAAGCAACTCCAGCAACAGCTACTTCTAATGAAGTATGTCTTTCCAGTTCTTTCAAATTACTGATAGATGAACTTGACTATAATTCACTAGTAGATCGCAGTACCTTGAAGAGTAATGAGTTATACTGTCTATTTGCAATTTGTGATAGTTCCGAACATTTCAAAAATGAACGCCAAATAGATATATTGTTCCCCATAATAACAAAATATCTCTTAATAACCCCGAATTTAAGGTTCAAATCTTTAACAGCATTTAAAAGTGATGACCTAACACCATGGACTAAAATGACTTATGAATTGGCATCTGGATTGATCAATTTTTCCAAGCATTCACGCAAGCTTGAGAACGCTTTATTAGACGTGCTAACTCAATTCATTCAATCACTTGAACTAAATCATTTATTCCATCAAT
Source organism: Pichia norvegensis (assembly GCA_030570285.1). NCBI lineage: Eukaryota > Fungi > Ascomycota > Pichiomycetes > Pichiales > Pichiaceae > Pichia > Pichia norvegensis. The sequence goes on from JAJLVM010000010.1 coordinate 27,830, forward strand.
TTGTCTTACTAGGTTTAACTCAGGCTTTTGCTGCTCATCCATTTGTTGTTTCGGATGACTTTTTAAATGTGATTATTTCAATTTTCAACAATGACCTTTACGATAACATTGAAACAACCTTGCACAGCGTCACTGATCAAGAGGAGATTGACATTATTTATTCATTCAATGACTTGGGCTTGGAATATTCATCAGTGTTTTTTATTGAAACTTACCAAGCATTTATTATCGAATATTTGAAGTGTAGAGTACATGCACCAACTAATGGTTCATTAATGGATTATCTTTTAAATTTTAAATCACTGTCATATTCTCTCTTCAAAGAGGGCTTTCCTATAATGAAAGCCATTCTTAAAACACAATACGAAATTGAAGATTATATTGAAACTTCCAGCGATAGAATTACCAAATCAACAGTATGTCGCCGTAAAAACTGTTTAACAATTAGAGCATTAGCTTTGGAGATTTTTAGTTTAAACACGGTGATTGCAAATATGAACTTCGAATTTGTCAGCAATAAAGTATCTACATACTTAGATGAGTTTATTACATCAATCGAAGAAGGCTCTCCAGCAGCTCTGGACTATCTTTCCTCCAATATGTTATATAATCTTTTGGGAACTTCTGCCATTTTGTCAGAGGAAGATCAAATCCTTGGTTTGAACATTTTAAAGTATTTTCCAGTGATTATTCAAGCAATCATAATGCCAAAATCATTAGTCAAAAAGTTATGCAGAAGTATAATTTACTGCATGCAAATCATTAGTAAGGATGACCTGATATCTCTAATTTACACCCTGGTAAATATGATAACTGTTGTATCTCAAACAAGAACTAAAAGATCCGACACAATAGTTAGCTCGATGCAAAACCACTCTTTGAATGAATCCAGCTACGTCAGAAATGACCTCATTATCCAAAATTTTATAACTGCTGTTATTGAACTTGGAAAAGCATATGAAGATGAAGATATCGTTACCCTTGTGTCTACGTTGCTTTATCAAAAAATTAAACCCCACAATGATGAAATGAATGCCATAATTCTGGAAGCGTTGTCAGAGTTTGTGGATAGAATGTCTAAAAAAGAGTTTTACGCATTATTAAAATATTATTATGATGTTTCGAACCTAAAAATTATGTCAGCTGCAGCTTATGATCTTAATGTTGCCACATGGGTCAAATTCTCCAAAGCAATGGCAAAGTCCACTAACGATGAGTTATATGACATCTACCTTTCTGCTCTCTTGATGCAGATTACTTCTAAAGGTGACATCGACGATTTAGAACATCATAGACCAAACCAATCTGTTACAGAATCTGCAAAGGAGATTATCTTTTTCTTAAAGCCATTAGCACATTCACTTCCAAATGTTGACGAACCACCCAGGATACCTAAATCTAGAGAAACGATTCGGAAATTCCAGGATGCCTGGTTTAACTTGGCTGTTCATGGTTTTGCATATAATTCCACCCTGTACAAAGAGTGCTTACCAGAATTACTTAGAATTGCACACAGTACGCCTCCATTAGCATCTGAAATTACATGGAATAGAAGTGAAACTTCTATCGAAATGAACACAATTCTGAGGAGAGGAACATCTAAGACTACCGAACGTATTCATAAGGATATTCTGAAAAATATAATAACAATGAAGACGGGTTCTTTGGACACAGATTCACAAATATCAAGACCAGGGTTGATGTTCTTGTCGTCAACTCTTATGGTCGAAATGTTGAGAACTAACACTGGTGACTTTTCGAAGATCCTAGAATATCTTTCCGACCCATCCGTCATAATTGCAAAACATCAGTCCAATTTGTCTCTGATTGCTTTCTATTGCATGCAATCATTTGTCAACGATTTAGCTTCTTGCAAAACCAATAATGGAATTAAAAAGCTTATTTCACGTTTAAAAGAAATTTTTGTTTTCTGCTGTCATCGTAATGCAGAGCTTCAATCGTGTGCTTTTAGATGTGCCGACATCATTCTCTCTAAAATACCATCCGCTCTTTGTTATGAGGAGAGCACTTTTTCATTGTTAGATATTTTGGCACTTTTGTTCCAAAGTATCATTGACGCTGATACTAATGAGTATGAACCAATGACTCAATTTAAGTCCAGAGTTACAGATATCAACCTACTTCTATCTGACTCTTATCAGTGGAGACAGGCAACTCTCGATCGTTTCACAGCGAATGCTACTAAATGGATAACAAAGGCATTAGTTCTTTGCGATGCTGATATGAAAGCAGTGTTACGCTCATATGTAATGAAAGCTGATGCTACTCATCGAACTATCAACTACGGAGTATCTTTTGCTCTAGATATGGCAAGTAAAATTTTGTCCAGTGATCGTGAATTCTTTCAGCTGCAAGGACTACAATCCAAAAGATTGAATACAACCGCAGGATTTCTATCACAAACTCCATGGTATTCTGGCCTCAAACTTCTTTCTGAAGGGTTGACAAACATCGATGATATACTGCTGAGACTGGACCATAGAATTGAAAGTTACCGCAAAAGTTTGAAGGAGCAGAATAAGGATACAAAGCATCATAAGTATACCGAAATTATGGAAGATGTGACCAATGCAATTATTTTGCTTCCATTTGTTCCAAAGAGATATTTTGATGACATTGTGGAGCTACCATTTTGCTTGTTTGATTCATATGCAATGGAACATGCTATTTTTAACTGGCTGACAGTGATGAGATCGAAACCACAAGATGCAGAATATGTTTTATCACTAGTCTTGATGCACTTTGAAAAGTCAATCGTTTCAGGGAAAGGACTATATTCAAGGGCAAATGATTTGAACCCACCAGAATTTTGCGAAATGGAATATCTTCCGACAAATAAAGCAAAAGTAAGCCATCAAGCCAAGATTGTTTCTAAATCTTTGAAGCCGCATTTATTGTTGATAAGATTTTTAGCTTCCCATTTCCAAGCCACACTATATCAAAACACTGTAATTACTGAGATGTTTACAAATACAATATTATTGGCCGTGAAAAAGCTAACTATTGCTAGTTTACATCCATTTTCACGTCTTTTAAGATCTGAACTAATTAATTTTGGATGTGAGATTTTGAGGTATCATATTGTCAGTAATGCTTCAAATAAGGATGAACTAATTATGACTTTACTTGACGGTGCATTGTCTTGGTTTGTTAAAGAGCCATCTACCCCGTTTGGTAACAATAAATTGAAAATCAAGGCAGACTATCAAATGCTTTCCACTGTTGCTTCATATTTTGCCCAAATTTCCTTTAAAAATGGTTTGGCAGAAAGAAAGAGACATATTTTACTTTGGTTTTTGGATGATGAATTAGAGTTGTTAAATTCTTGGTTAAATGCAATTAGTGTTAATAATACAGCGCATAATCATGCGCCCGTTAAGCTAGATGAAAGATTGGTTTCAGATTGCTATGCAATTGATGGCCATCTTGCTGTCAATTTAGTAGTCCGTCATCAAAGAAATGGTTCCCCTGCATCTTCATTAAGTAAAACTTTGCGCCAATTGATTATCAAAGATCCTTATAAAGTATCCGACTACCCTGTTGCTATGCAATTTATTTCTGATCTTGACCTTACTGCTATTGTCGTGTGGGCTGCAGCTGCACCTGTTGATGCCATTAACATGTTTTTACCACCATACAGTAAGAATCCATTCATTATTCAATATGCCATGAGATCCATTGAAAGTTTTGATGTTCATTTGACATTTTTTTATGTTCCACAAATTGTTCAAACTTTAAGACATGATGACAAGGGCTATATCCGTAGGTTTATCCTTGAGACAGCCAATGTTTCCCAACTATTTGCGCATCAAATTATTTGGAACATGGCAGCAAACTCTTACAAAGATGAAGATTCTAAGGTCCCAGATCCTATTAAACCTGTTTTGGATGAAATAAGAGAAACAATGATTGCTTCATTTTCTGAAAGTGATCGAGAGTATTTTGAAAAGGAATTTTCATTTTTTAACGAAGTCACTGGCATTTCAGGGAAATTAAAACCATTTATTAAGAAATCCAAACCTGAAAAGAAGGCCAAAATTGACCAAGAGATGGCTTTGATTAAAGTTGAGGAAGGTGTTTATCTTCCAAGTAATCCAGATGGTACTGTTGTTGATATTGACAGGAAATCAGGTAAACCATTACAATCTCATGCTAAAGCACCATTTTTGGCAACGTTTTTTATTAAAAAGAAGAAAGATCTATTGGAAGTTGAATCATCTATAGAAGATGAAGAGAATGATGAAAATACTAATGTTGATAATGAAGAAGCATTTGAAATTGTCAAGACAAGTGCAATTTTTAAAGTTGGTGACGATTGTAGACAAGACGTTTTGGCATTACAGTTAATTTCTGTTTTTAGAACCATTTGGATGAATGCTGGCGTTGATGTTTATGTTTTCCCATACAGAGTTACCGCTACAGCTCCAGGTTGTGGCATTATTGATGTTTTACCAAATTCAATTTCCAGAGATATGCTTGGTAGAGAAGCAGTGAACGGATTATATGAGTATTTTATTTCTCAGTTTGGCCCAGAGACATCACCAGAATTTCAACGTGCTAGGATCAACTTTGTGAAATCTTTAGCAGCATATTCAATGATTTCATTTTTGCTACAATTCAAAGATAGACATAATGGTAATATCATGTATGATAACGAGGGTCATATTTTGCATATTGATTTTGGATTCTGCTTTGATATTGTTCCAGGAGGTGTCAAATTTGAACAGTCTCCTTTCAAACTAACTAGAGAAATGGTAAGAGTTATGGGTGGTAACGTGAATACACAGGCTTATAAATGGTTTGAAGAACTTTGTGTTAAAAGTTTCCTTGCATGTAGATTACATATGGACGCCATTATAAAAATGGTAATTCCAATGATGGAGAGTGGATTGCCATGTTTTAAACCTGCTACTATTAAGCATTTGACGCAAAGATTTGTTCCTCATAAAAACGACAAGGAAGCCGCAGCGTATGTTAGATCTTTGATACGTAAATCTTATGAAAGTTTTGCCACCAAAGGGTATGACGAGTTCCAAAGAATAACAAATGGTATTCCATACTGATGTTAAAATGTAACCTTTGTAAAATTATTGATAATTATTTATCTTATACAAAATAGAGTGTCAAGAGTGTTTTTTAAAAGCGGTAAGAAGAAAATAGCGCCCAATAAGTTAAATAGCTCACCAGTAATTAGCGGGAAGCAACGGAGGGATATATTGCTGTGTTGATGTTGCTTCCCTGTTGAATTTGTACTTCACATTACTAAACTGTCCTCGAGATCAAAATTAAAACTTCCATCTGCCACAGGTATCTCACTGAAATTAAATAATGCTGTCATATCAGTTTGTTGGTTTTGCGATTCTGTCCTTGTTTGAATAATTGGTGTTTCTTCTCTTTGGTATCCGTTAAAAACAGATACTTGATCGGATTTTTCCTGTACGTTGTCCACAACATGTGCTACTTGAGAACCATGAGAAGATGGTTGTTGATCACAATTGTCAGCTTGGTAATTTTTGGCAGTATTAAAAAGCTTGTTAGCGTTCTCTCTTGTTATTTTATCAGCAATGTTTGAATTTTCACCATTCTTAGGTTTTGAAATCCCATCACTTGGCTCGAGTCCACCTATGCAAATATTTCGGTACCTATGACGTTTCAGTGCATCGGCTCTAGGGAATTTTTTACCACATGGACAAGTATTGGCAACACCAGTGTGACTATTCCTATGCCTTTTCAAATCATGATTTCTCACAAAAGCCTTTTGACAAATATCACAAACGAATGGTCTATCTGATAGATGAGTTTGAATATGCGCTCTAATATTTGAGATTCTTCCAAATTCACGGTTACATACACTTTGAACCTCTTTGTCAAAAAATTTACAAATAAATTTCTTGTTTTCATCAGGTCCAACGAAGTATTGATCTAGCGTACCTGTTGCAAGCGTGGTTGCAATTGTTGGCTTCTTCCTAGTCATTGATCTTTTATTAAAACCTTTCATTTTCTGGGTTATCAAATAACTTCGCTGTGGGGAACCATTTTCCTTTGAAGATCCATCACCAGCGGGACCACCAGAAAATAAAACTTTCATTTTCGTTGGAGTGTTCAGGTAATCGTAAGTGACATTTGATCGTTTGGATGGTGTCGCCATTGCCGATATGGTTTCATCATTATCGTTGGTATCATTATCATTATCTCCAAGTAGTATTGTTGTATCTTCAGTTTTTTGTGGACTTTTCGATACTTTGAATTTTGATTGTGTTCCTATTTGTGATGGTAGATGATTTTTACGTGGCGATGTAAGCGGAGTTTGAAAATTATCTTTCTTTAGCGGTGAAGACATTGGAATATTGTTTAGTGGAGATGTTGGAATTGGTGTTTGTGATGTTGATTTCATTGGTGAGCTAGTGAAAATTTGTGGATTCTCTAGATAAGAATCATTATTTGAATTACCCTTTGTTGGAATCGGTATTGGTTTGCTATTTGTTTTGACACTTGGGTTGAATATATTGCTTTTAACATTATTATTTAATTCTTCATTTGATTTTGTGTGAGTTTCCATTTTGTGAGATTGAGGGGGTAAACTGAAAGATCCTCTTGGTGGAGATGGAGGGAACTTATATAATTTTGGATTACCAGTTGAGACAAAGTATTCTGGTTTATCCTCTGTAGTTTTCTGCCTCTTTGGAGTAAATGGGGTATTTGATTCATAATAATTTAAGTTTATTTGATTTTGTTGATTATTTGCTGTAAAATCAACGTTATTAAAATTTGTAACATCCCTGTACAATGGCTTCTTATTGACAAATCGAACAGGTTCAATACCAGGGATTGATAATTGTGTATTATCACCATCACCAACAAATCCAAAAATCGCTGATCCACTAAGTTGTCTCTTATGGGAGTTTCTTTTATTTGTTTCGTTTTTATCTTGTGGTTGAAAATTTGGGTCCTTTGATGATGGTGCTTCTGATATACCTAAATCTAGTAAGACTTTTTCAATATCATCATTTACAAATTCGGGTTCAATAATGTCTGTAAACCCAGGCACTGCATTTTTAATATCAATAAAATTTGTATCAATATCAGCTTTCAGATAATTGTCAATGTTAAAGCTGAAATTCGATTGATTACTGTTTGAAGGCATTGGAATGTTTGAAGGTATTGGAATGTTTGATTGTTGATTAATTACAGGATCAAATCCAAAAATATCATCCGGGAGTGGTATAAGTTTAAATTCTGAATCATTGATATTTGCTCCATTTGTTTTTGTTAAGTTTGAATCCATTTTTAGCGGATTCGAATACATTTGATTATCAGAGAATACTGGAACATTATTAACACCATTTCCATTGAAATCATTTGGATCTTTCAAAAAGGAATAAATGGAATCTTCTTGATTCCAATTCAGCTCCATATTTTTTTCTTTTGACTGTTCTTTTTAAAATTGTCTTTCTTCTTTGCAAGAAAAAAAATTGGCTAATTTATTAAGTAATTGTCAAGTGTTAAGTATCAAATGTTAAATGCTAAATGTTTAGAGGATATAGTGAAGAAACGTTTACTTTCAAGAGAAAGCAACTGTAAATAGAGTAGGGTACAAAATATTTGACATAGAAATGTTCTAATTAGCAATGTAAAGCAAATAGTATACTATGGGCTGTTTGGAAAAATGATTGATCCGACATCCAAGATCCAATGATACTGCCTCATTAGGGAAAACATAAACATGCGGGGGACGTATTAGCCAAAAAAAGCGTGCATTAGTTTTTATTGAAGAAAACTGAATTGAGCGCGGGTTGGAAAAATTCGCAGTACTGTTGAGGTTTTGGAATTTGTAAACAGGGTGTCCGCTAAATCATTGCCTAACTAGGTAATTCGAAGGTGCTGATTGTTAATAACTAGAGTAAGCTTACCGGAAAGGGTTAATGGCTCTGACGTAAGTTCACCGATAAGAATCTCGTTCAAGTAACACAAATCTTTATGATTTATTCGTAGTGATTGCGGAACATTACATACACCTATTGTCATGTGGAGTGAAGAGTCTGACCAGTTGATTAAGTTGCCATCAAGTTCTCCTATAACGTGACCCGGAGATAATAATTCAGATGATGTACGAATAGATGATAAAGTTTTCAGTAAAAAATTGATCTGGTTATTGTAAGGATCTGATTTATCAATTGTGAGTGTTAGGAAGAATTTTGTATAGTCGAATTTGGGGAAAACCTTCACTTTACCTGTAAATTTAAAGCTAATTGATTCTTTACTTGTTAGACTTGATTTGAATAATTTGTAAAATTCAAGGGTTTCATTCTCATTTTGAAATCTTATTAATGGGAGTAATGATATATGGAAATCATTTGTTTGAATTTTAGAACCAATGAATCTAAAGTCTTTTGGAAATGATAAATCAACGTTTAAATTATGTGGAGATATAGTGGACGAGTGCAATGATTTTTCTAAATTTTCTTCCAAATTTGGATCAACAAGCTCTTCATAAGGAATGTCTAGTTTTAAAGGAGAGCACGGATCTAATGTTAATGGTATTTTTCTTGAATCAAAGTATCCTTGTTTAAGACGTTTTATATTTCTATGCAACAATTGATTGGCAAAAGAAACAGTTTGAGCAAGTTTTTTAAAGTCATCAGATGATGGTTTTACTTGTAAATAAGATGTAATATAGTAGGAGCTTAGATCAATATTTGATTGTAGTGGTATCAAATATTTTTGGAATTTGACCATATCTATTGAGAAAAGAGGGCTAGTGGAGATTTGTTTGAGGATGATAATTTTTTTTTACTCAACAAGAAAACTTTGATAGGACTACAAATTACAAGCAAAATCTGTTTTAATTTCAGCGTTAAATAGAATATATAAATATAATTAATGATATATAAATCATTGAATAAACTGGATGAAGATATTTTGTTGAGATGTTAATGAGGCTAATGCTTAATTCACATTAAAATCATCTTTCTTGGATCTTCAATTAATTCCTTAACAGTTCTTAAGAAAGTAACAGCTTCTCTACCATCCAACATTCTATGATCGTATGTTAAAGCGACGTACATCATTGGTCTTGATTCAACTTTACCATTAACAACAACAGCTCTTTCCTTAACACCATGTAAACCTAAAACAGCAGTTTGTGGCATATTAATAATTGGAGTACCAAATAATGAACCAAAGACACCACCATTGGAGATTGTGAAAGTACCACCGGTCATATCTTCTAAAGTTAATTTACCATCTCTAGCCTTGTGACCTAAGTTTGCAATTTCATTTTCAATTTCTAAAACTGATAAAGATTCAGCATTTCTAACGATTGGAGTAACTAAACCTTTTGGTGTTGCAACAGCGATTGATAAATCCATGTAATCTCTGAAGACCATTGTATTACCATTTTCGATTGCACCATTAACAGCAGGGATATCCTTTGCAGCTAATGCTGAAGCCTTAGCAAATGCACCCATAAAACCCATTTTAATACCTGATTTTTTGATGAATTCATCTTTGTATAATTTTCTCATTTCCATAAGTGATGACATATCAATTTCATTAAAAGTAGTAAGAGAAGCAGCAGTATTTTGAGCTTCCTTTAATCTTTCAGCAATTCTCATTCTCATTCTGTTCATTTTAATTCTTTCTTCAGATCTAGAAAAGTTACCGAATGGATTAATATTTTCAGGGACTTTACCAGAAGTTGAAGTAGATGCACCTGAAGATTCCTTCTTTGGAGCTGGAGCAGGAGCAGCAGATTCCTTCTTTGATTCTTTTTTCTTTGGTTCTTCTTTCTTTGGTTCTTCCTTCTTTGGTTCTTCCTTCTTTGGTTCTTCCTTCTTTGGAGCTGAAGTTGAAGCACCACCTTCAGGAGCAGCACCTGGTTCGATCTTAGCGATTTCTTGACCAACAACGACGGTATCATCAGGGGAGACTAATAATTCAGTAACTGTACCAGCAATAGGAGAGTTAACTTCGACATCAATTTTATCAGTTTCAATAGTTGCTAAAAGTTCATCTTGAGCAACATATTCACCAACTTGTTTTGTGAATGAAGATAAAGTACCTTCAGTGATTGATTCTGCCATTTCGGGCACTTTAACAACATCTTTAAGTAGAGAAGAAGATGAAAATGTTCTTAATTGGAAAGAGTTATTGTTGTTGTTATAGTTGTTACAATTGTAAGTTGATTTAACAGAGGAAATGTTAATTCTAGCAAAATGTGTTAAGGATCTTGCAGATGAAACTTTTGAAGCAGCAAAAGCTGTATTTCTAAGAGATTTAACGGAAGCTCTAAGCATTGCAGTATTTGAATGTTGATAAGGGAGGAGGAGACAAAAGGAGTGAAAGAGAGAAAGAAATGGAAATGGAAATGGAAATGGAAATGGAAATAGAATAGAAACGGGCCGTCAACGTGGAAAAACCGCAACCAAACGTTCTCCCCTCCACTCTCCACTCTCCACTCTCCATTCTCCCCAGACAAATTCCCGGGACTGAGAGAAAACCCACACTGAATTTTCCCTCGTTTGGAGCCTATTCGCGGATCCCGGAGCAGTGCTTCCGAGTCGGGCTTCGTCCTATTACAGCAAGTACAAACTTATACAACTATTACTTACTGTTCAATGGAACTTCACAGCTTCTGTCGTGTGCTCTCCGTTGGCACCAAACCGGGTCACAAACTGCTCGCTGATGGCAATCTCCTTCAGGTCATCCTCTGCCGTCTCCCCTGGCACGTTCACGTTCAACGCAGTGCAGCAGGAACTGTACAGTTCAGTGTCAAGTGAACTAGCACTCAAGTAAACATTAGTACTTTCACTCTGATCAATATTCATAATAGGAACACTGTCAGTAACTTGCACCTCACATCTGCTACATTTAGTAACTTCAACACTACTGATAGCTTTATCAATTATAACTCCAACTTTTTCACATAGATTAACACTAATTGCATTCACTTTACCCTTAATTTGAATAATAACACCTTTACATTGTCCAATATAAACACTCTGATCCATACTACCTTCAATTGTAATCAATCCATTCGAATTATCTTTAACATCTTCCTTCTCCATATTTGTAATCATCCATTTATTATCAACTAATTCAACTTTACCTTCCTTTTTCTTCTCCTTCTTAACTTCCTTTTCAACATTACTACTAGAACTTAACTTCTTTGGCTTCTTTGGTGGCATAGGTACAGATTTCTTCCTCAATTCAGGATTCTTATGAGTCATTTCACTCTTATCAACTTTCTTTAAGCCACTTGTAATGCTTTCTCCTTTATTCAATTCAGCAAAAACTGCTCCCATACCAACACCACCACTACTTGTATTAGATGATTTGCTTTCATTAACATCGTCAAATAAGTCTGCAGGTGGAGGTGGTGGAGGTGGTGGAGGTGGAGGTCCTCCTGCTCCACCAGCTGGTAGGGCTGGTGCAGATGGAGAAGATGAACTAGATGCGTTAACTTTACCATACTCAGTTTCAAAATCACCATTACCTTTCCATGCAATACCTGTAGTTTGAAATTCCTTTACATAGCTTTTCAATTCATCAAATATTTTCAAAAATGACTTCACCCATTCACCACTCTCATTTTCTTCTTCCTTACCCTTACTGTCCTTAAGGATACGATTGGTCCAAAATTGTGCAGAGTCTTTGAAATCTGGGATGTACGAAACTGGGGTAGTTGTAACAATCCATCCAAGAACTGGAACACCTTCAGCAACCGCATTTAAATAATTGAATTTTTTACTGGTTCTGTTGTCATCCTTAATTTGAATAATCTTCATAATCAGTTCATTAATTGGTTGAATAACCAATTCTTGAAACTTACCATTATCTAATGCAACTTTCGCACTATTATTTGCTGCTAACAAAACATCACGTTCTTTCAAGACAGCTTCTTCAAATACAGAAGCTTGCTTACCTAAAATCTCATCAATCTGTTTGGACATTTTAACGTATGGTTTAACACTAGATTCAATAAAAGAATCAAACTCTTTAATTGAAAGGGGAACTTCAACTGGAGCAGCAGTTGCAGCAGGTGCAGCACTTACCGCTGGTGCTGCTTCAATCGCTGCCTTGCTCTGTCCTTCAACTTGTCCTTGTTCACGACCGTGTGGTGCTGCTCCTCTGTTAGAGTGTTCTTCTTGGTAAATCGTGACATCTTCAAGTCTTGAAGTCGCAGCTTCAAGTCTCTTCAACAAAGTGACCAAGTTGTAGCCCTGAATAGAAAAATTGTGGTTGTCACTCATTGCAATGGCCCTTATATTCTCTTCTTTAACCGCCAGCTGACAAAACAACCAACCTGTCAGGAGGCCTGATCTCTATAAATCTCTCTCGCAACTGGCGCGTTAGCTCAATTTCTCTTTCAGTTGCCGCCTCGTCCAGCTTGCACAGCCCGGTTTCTCTTTACAGCTCGCTGAACCGCCAAATTGGGTTCACGTCGCAATAATAAAGTATTACAACTACAGTCCACTCACTATTTAACGATAAATACAACTACTCTGGCAATAATGTCAGAAAAAAAGTTTTCCCATAACTTTGCCAAAAGGGATGAAAATTTACCTCCAAGGAAAATTTACCCATTACCTGATTATCCACAAATTACACAGATACAACCATTTGATACTACAAATTCAAATTATGCTGAAAATCTACCCATCGCAATTGATTTTGGTAGAACAAATGTAAGATTTGGTATGGCTGGATCTTCAGATCCATTTATGACTTTCCCATCAATTACTGCAAGGTATAAGAACAGGAAAACCAACAAACAGTCAACTTTTATAGGTTATGACGTTTTAGTTGATTCAACTATAAAGGCAAACATGAAAGATCCATTTGATGGTCAATTGATAACTAACTGGGATTCAACTGAAAGAATTTTTGATTATTGTTTTCTACATTTAGGTGTAGATTCTCAAAATCGTGTTAATAATCCAATAGTAATGAATGAAATGTTGGCTCCACCACTTTCGCAAAGAGCAACTATCTCTGAATTACTTTATGAAACTTATGCTGTTCCTTCTGTTGCTTTTGGATTGGATTCTTTATTTAGTTATCATCAAAACGATGGTGTTTCAGGTCTTATCATGGGATCAACTCATGATGCTACCAATATAATTCCTGTTTTAAATAAATCACCAAACCTTTCCATTACTAAAAGAATCAATGTTGGTGGTCATCAAATAAATGATTTTATGAGAAGTTTAATTAGCTTAAAATATCCCTACTTTCCAACTCGGTTGAATGATTGGCAAATCCAACAAATTGTTAAAGATCATTGTTTTGTATCCAAAAATTTCAATGAAGAAATTAAACGTACTTTGGATTTAGATTATTTGGAAGATCATAATATAACTATAGAAGCACCATTTAATGAGATTACGAAAGAGGAAAAAACTGAAGAACAGATAAGACAGGATGAAATTAGAAGAAAGGAAAATATCCAAAAATTACAAGAACAAGCTAAAGCTAAAAGAATTGAAAAAATGAAATTGAAACAAAAGGATTATGAATATTATAGTAATATAAGGAACAGTTTTGAAAAACTTTCAAAAAAAGAAGTCATTGATATTATTAGAGAGGCAGGCTTTGATGATGAAGAAGATTTGAATAAATATTTAGCTAACTTGGAAAAACAATTGAAAAAATCAAAACTTATAGATATGGAAGATGATGAAGAGGATGATAATCCTGAAAATAAATACGATTTCTCTATTCTTGATATACCTACTTCTGAATTAAGCCCTGAACAAGTTAAAGAGAAACGTAGATTGAGATTAATTAAATCTAATCTTGATGCAAAGCAAAGGGCAAGACAAGAAAGGGAAGAAGCAAAACGTGAAGCTGAAGAACTTGTTAAAAAAGATATTGAGTTTAGAGAAACTAATCTGGAAGGATGGGCCAAGGAGAAACGTCAAAGGTTGGAACTTGTTGTTAAAAGACGGAAGGAAAGAATTAAATTGAAAGAAGAATTAGGTGATAGGAAATCTAAGGCATCACAACAAAGAATGAGAAATATTGCTTCTCTTGCTGATGACGGTCCATCAGAATTTGATAGCATTCCCTCTAAAAGTAAACGACGCCATGCTGCAACTATAGATAATGATCCAAATGATAATTTTGGTGCTAATGATGATGACTGGGCAGTTTATAGAGATATTGCTGGTGTTGATGATGAAGAACTGTCTGCTGAAGAATTAGAAGAAATATATACTTTGGAAAAACAATTACTTGAATTTGATCCAACATTTACAATGGATGATACACAGGAAAGACAATTCAATTACAAAACTTCAACTATTCATAAATTTTTGAGAGGGCCAAGAGAATTCGATAGTGAAGATCAACATCAACTTCACCAGATTAACTTGAACGTAGAAAGGATAAGAGTCCCCGAATTGCTATTTCAACCTTCTATTACTGGTATTGACCAAGCAGGTGTTGTCGAAGTTATGGAAGATACACTACTGAGAAGATTGCCTCAAGAACTTGGATTTTCCGGAGATGTGTCAACTTTTGAACCTGTAAAATTATTAAGCAATGATATTTTCTTAACAGGTGGTAGTTCATTATTCCCAAATTTCCAAGAAAGACTAACGAATGATTTACGTGCAGTTTTACCGACAGAGCTTGACTTTAAAGTAAGAATGGCGAAAGACCCAGTTTTAGATGCATGGAGAGGTATGTCGAAATGGTCGTACAATGAATTCACTAACAATAAACTTAAAGGCTTTTGGACAAAGCAACAGTACGATGAATATGGTATTTATTATATGACAGATAATGGATTCGGTTGTGTCGACCTTTCTTAGAAAATTATACAGTAATATATTATTTAAGTGCTTTATGTAATTTTATACAGTTGAATAATTCATTCAACCAATCGTTCACTTCTTTTGTTCAAGTTTCTCCAACTTCTTCTCAATATCGACTTTTCTTGGATCGATACCCTTCTTTTGTAAATTGTGTTTGATAGACTCCTTCATAATCTCTTTATCTTCTTCATTGTCAAAGCTTGCAAAATCATCTGCAATTAAACCTTCCTTCATTGCTTCCTCTCTAGCCATTTTTTCCTTTTCATAAGCACTTGCCTTAGACTTATCAAACGGACTTGGACCAATTTTCTTAAACTTCGCAACATAGAAACCATCAACATTATAGACATGTGGGTAGTATCTCTTTGTTAATTTAAGACTTGGATCAAACGTTTTTCCTCTAAAACTCGTAAAACCATCTTTACCAATAGTTAATCCAGTTTCAACTAATTTAACATTTGGTCTCTTCTTTAAAGCATAGTTGACAACAGCTTCGTTTTCCTCCACCATGACTGAACAAGTAGAGTAAACAATAACACCACCATTTGGAGACGTATGATCAACAGAATCTATTGCACTTAATAGTAATTGTTTCTGTAAATGTGGAATTTCAATAAAATCCTTTGGTGAACGGTTAGTTTTGACACTTTGATCTTTACCAATAACACCGGTACCTGAACATGGCGCATCTAATAAAATTCTATCAAAACCGCCAATAACCTTTGGAAACTCTCTAGCATCATAATTACAAACAATAGTGTTTTGACAATTAAGACGGTGAATATTTGCAATTAAAGATTTTGTACGTGCTTTATTAGCATCGTTTGCAAAGACACATCCAGTATTCTTCATCATGGCAGAAATGTAAGTAGTTTTACCACCTGGCGCTGCTGCCATATCCAATACTCTTTCATTTTCTTGTGGATCCAAAGCCATCACCGGTAAAAATGATGATGCTGCCTGCAAAATATATTGACCACTTAAATATTCTGGGGTTGCACCAATAGGGACTTGTGAATCAAAAATTTGTAAACCAACTTTAGTCCATGGTCCAATAGGTTGCAAATTCACACCTCTGTTAACCAATGCCTGTGCCAAGTTTCTTCTTGTCGTTGAAAGTGTGTTGGTACGAATAGTTATAGGTCTGTGAATTTCGTTGGCTTCAAAGAATTCAATTGCTTCACTTGGTGAAAATAAGTTAAAAAGTTTTTCAGCTAAAAATGGAGTGTAGCCAAAATAATCACAAATATCTTGAATTAGCTGATCAACGTATTCACTACGACTACGTCCTTCTTCTGACAACTCTTTAAAATTCTCTAAAACTTTAACAATTTCCAACATTCTGGTTCTAATAAAAGTCAAATCCTTTGCACCATCTTTAGTTTGAGATGCTGGATCTTCTTCGCCTGGTGGTGGTAAAATTTTAGCTCTAGGTTGAACTTGGTTCAATCCTACTAATTCTTCTTCAGCCTCTAATTCTTCCTGTTCTTTTTCCATATCAAGTTGTTTAGAATATTCTTCCATATTCATTGCATTGACTTTTTCAATGTCATCATCGCTTTCATCATCTGAAAACATTGGCTTTTCATGAATTTCATCATCATCTTCATCTTCACCCATTTCAAATTCATCATCTAAATCATCTAATGTTTCAAGTTTCTCTTCATCTATCTCATCATCTGATTCATCCTCAAAAAGGGATTTTCTTGCAGCTGATAACTCTTCATAATCAACAGCGGGTAAATCATCTGGAACTTCAGTTTCATCTTCAACAACTTTAGATTTCTTTGATTTTTTCGGTTCTTTCTTATCAGTCTTTTGTTTCTTAGAAGCGTCTTTAGCTGCTGCTGTTTTGTTCTCTCTTTGACGTTTTTTCTCTTCCTTACGTTCCTTTCCTGCTTGGAATTCTTCTAATGTTGGTGGAACACCTTGCTTATTCTTTGCCCTTCTACCCATGATTTCTGTACAGTTTCAATAAGTTAAATCGGAATTCCGTTATAGCTGAAAGATTAGCTGAAATTTTTTTCATGAATAAAATTTCATGAAAAGTTGTGCATGCGCCTCCAGATCGAGCTTACTGAAATTTTATTTATTATTTTATGAAAAATTTATCTATAAGATCTGAACCAATAAATTACCATATTTTGGAAATAATCATTCACCTCAGTATCTAATAGCGATGTCTGATTTTATTCCAAATATAAATATAACTGAGAATGAATGGGCAATTTTACGTTTACCATCTGGTGCCAGAAAAATGATTCAGCTTAGAATTGATGGTGTAATTAACATGGGTAAATTTGGTACTTTTAATGTTTCAGATGTTATTGGATTCCCATATGGACAAGCTTTTGAAATATCAAGTGAAAATACATTAATTCCAATTGAAAGTTTAGATTTTGGTATAACCGATTTAGCAGAATTAGATTCTGAAGAGCTACTCAATGGATCAAGTGTAGATAATAGAGAATTACTAGATGTTGCAAATGTTCAAAAACTTACAGTTGAACAAATTGAAGAAATGAAGAATAAAGTTGGTGGTAATGACATTGCACGTGAACTGATTCAAAAAATGGTTCAGAATCACGGATCGTTTGACAAAAAGACATCATACTCTCAAGAAAAGTACCTTGATCGTAAACATAAGAAGTTTTTGCGTAGGTTTTCCATCAGTTATCTAACATCTAATGAAATGCTAGACTATTTGTTTTATGAAAAGGAACCTTTCAAGATCATGAATTTAAGTATAGAAATGCTAGGTTTGATGATGAGTATGGGTAATGTAATGCCTGGAGGAAATTATTTAGTAGTCGATGAGACTGGTGGTTTAATTGTATATGCAATGTTGGAAAGAATGGGAGGAAGAGGAAGTATAACGTTATTACATGAAAATGATCAACCAAGTATGCATTTGTTGAATAAGACCAGATTTTCCAAGGAAATGTCACTTACACCAACCAGTATGGTCCAATGCATTAATGTTTTACAATTTTTAGAACCTGAATCTGAAAAACCAGACGTGGAAGAGTTTAGTGAAGAAGAGTATGCTAAATTAGAAGAACCAATGAAAACACAATATGACAGAAAATTAAATAGAGCTAAAATTCTTCAAAATGTTCTCAATAGAGTTCTTGATAAGAGCTTTGAAAGTTTGATTTATGTTTCGACATTGAATCCAGCAACTTTCGTGCCTCAAATTTTACCAAGGCTTCGTGGATCATCTCCCCTAGTTATTTACAACATGTACAAAGAATCTTTGGTTGAACTAAATCATCAATTTTTAAGGCAAAAGAGTATACTTCTACCAAATATCCATCACTCTGTTGTGAGAAGGTATCAAACAATTCCTGGAAAGATTCACCCATTGATGACATCAAGATGCGATGGTGGTTATATATTAACAGGTATACTGGTTTTCCCTATTGAAAATGTTGTTGCAGTTGGTAGAGGATCTAAGAAGAGAAAGTTGAATAATAAAAATGCTGCAGAAATTGTTGATAGTGAAACAAGCACGCCTACAGCTGAAACACCTGAAGTTGAAACACCTGAAGTTGCATCAGTGGATACTCCTGTAGTTAATGAGTGAAATGGTTCAAATAGTTCTGTGTATCATATTTCCTAAAATACTTAAATCTGTATTATGTTTCCAACCAATAACATTCCTCAAATGATTAGAGCTATCATATCGTATTCCTACAGTCCAATCAGTGGGTAAGATCTTCTTTACTATATTAGCTTGACTCTGATATCCCAATTCAAAAATGAATGCTTTGAATGCCAGGTTTGGAATTAAGATTTGCTTCGTTAAAGACTCATAGAACTCTAAATCGCCCAACAAAGCATCTTCAGGTTCATATCTCAAAACACTAGTCTCAACTTCACTATCTTTAAGATCAATCTGAGGTATATATGGAGGGTTTGAAAAAAGTATACTTTTATGTGCTGGATTTTCCAAAAAAGCATGGTCAGGCAAGTAACCATCAAATATATTTCCCTTGTATATTTCAACCTTAGTTTTTATCTCTGATTTATTGATAATCAAATTTTTGTTTGCTAAATTGATTGCTTCATCTTTATAATCAATACAATAAATCTTTGAAGCGTTTTGAAGCTCAGATGCCAATGTTAAACCAATACATCCCGAACCTGTACAATAATCTACAATACTATCGATCTTTGTATCCTTTAGTAATTCCGATGCTTGTAAAACCCATTCTTCAGTATCGAGTCTGGGTATAAGTACATTTTTTTCACATTTAAGATTCAGTTTACCGAAAGGTTGATTACCTAAAATGTACTGCAGTGGAAAATAATTTGAACGTTTAATACTTGCATCAATCCATTTTTCTGCAGGCAATTCAGCCTGTATCCATCTAGCCTCTCTTATTGCTTGAGATGGAGAGAAAGCCCTTGAGATTATCTCCACCATCTGTTTTTTCAAAGTTGATGCCATTTGTTGAATGTGGGTCACAATCAAAAGGAACAAATGAGAGTAGTGAAAAAAAAAGATCGATATTAGTAAATTCATTAGATAAAATCGAATGTTGATTTGTTTCATTATTTATAAATATTGTTAATCTATATATACAGGAGCTATTTAAAAGATCGCTATTCCTACATACCATTCTTAAGGTAGTACATGTAAGATCTTTCATGAATATCTTCATCGAATGGAGAAATAACTTCAGATTCACCAGGTCTAGCGACAGGATCTCTTAAGTAAACACCATGACATGTAGAGAAAGAGATTTCAAGATGCTTTGGAAGAATTGAAAATACCGGTAAAAATTGTCTTGGTTTCCAAGGTGTAAAGTAAGATTTAGATGGGTTTTGTAAACCGTACATACCACGTTGCCATGGCAATCTTAAATAATAACCACCTTTTTCTTCAACTTCCGCTAATGGAGGAAGTGGTGGATGCTTTTTAAGTCCTTCACTCCACATTTTGATTAGTTCATCTTGGGCAAGAGGATTTTCAGTAAAATCTTGACGAATTTTCTCTAAATATTCTGTATGTAGTTCAGAAACTTGAGATCTAATTTTCTTAAAGTTTGAATCTTCGTAAACTTCACCAACAACTTTACCATCCTTGTATGTTGGTATAATTTTATTAATCTCATCATGTAAATCTTTATCTAATTCGATATTGACGATATTTGAAGGTAATTGCTGGTAAATTCCGAAAGCCTTTGCAGCCAACTTTTCACCAAATTTTCCCTTGAATAAATCTGCAGAAACTTCTGTACTCTTTGGTGGGACAGTTTTAATAATATCTTTAAGAACAGATTTTCTATCAATGGAATTTTGAATTTCCTTCATTTTCTTAATTTTATGATCTTGCATACTCTTCTTTCTTTCAGCATCATCATTTGAATTTGAACGACTTGAATTTTCAATTAAAACTCCTTCAACGTTATATCCGGAGTAGAGAGAAGATAATTTCTTTTGTTTTTCCATTTTTCTTTCCCATACTTTCCTTGGATTTTCCTTAACATCATTAACATATTCTTGCCATTTGATTACTTGGAATTTATCAACTTTATAAGCTTCCTTTAAACTTGGCTTTTTCGCACCTAAAGCTTCCAAAACTCTTTCAGGATCCACAGAATAAACATCACCAGGTTTTAAGGTGAAACCAGGATGTTTTATAACAACATCATTAACTTTAACATGACCATTGAGAATGAATTTTTTAGCTTGTCTAACAGAGGATGCAAATAAAGATCTAAATATAACATAATCTAATCTTTTTTCAAGTGGAGCAAAAGTTTGTAACACCATTGGAGTTGAAGGAACGTTACCTTTCAATGAAGCATCTAATTGCGCTACACCTTCAAGTTTCTTTTCAAAGAGAGTTTGCCATCTATTTTCTTTAATATGTTCACCATGATAAGCTCTTGTTTCTTGCTTTGAGGCCCATTTTTGTTGATATAAAGTCATAATTCTGAAATTTGGTTTACTCTTTTTGTAAAGGTTGAACAAGTTATACTTGTTCATTGAAGGTCTAATTCTACCTCTAACGAGGGAATTTAAATTCTGCACTCTTCTAGTCATATTAAATAAGATTTAATAATGATGATCCTAGAATGTGTATTTAAGATGGGAAAGTAGCTTGGATGTGACAATACAAAACCCTTAGTTAATCATTTGTAGATGGACTCTTCTATGCATCAAGAGTGAAATATTTCAGAAATTCATGTTGTCGAAAGGTCTTAGAACCGGGTAAGCAATAGGACAGAAAAAACACCGTCACGTGCCCAAAGCGACGATTTCCAGGTCGCTGGAAAACAAACTAAAAGGGCGGCTTGGCAAAGCAGGAAATAGAGGAACGGGAAAAAAAAAGCAGATTCGCGCCCTCTGCCGCTGCCGCTGGAGCCCAGCCTCCGGCCCCGTCCGGCCCCGTCCCGCCCTGGCGGCCTATCGTGTTCTGCAGGTGTCGACTGATGGCTTGAGGTTGGGAGGTTGGGAGGTTGACAGGATGCCTGCGTGTGTACACTGTGGCGGTATGCGGGTGTTGTGTAGCCGGTACCGATATCTAATGTAGCAACAACTGTATACTACTCCTGCTTGTGCCCTCTCCTATTTAACCTGTTCTTGTAGAAACTAATTACTGTTATCAGTTAGATTAGGTCCCCCCAACCCCCCATCGACTTCTCTCTCGAGGCAGTTTACAGCTATTTTTTTTCCGTTTTACGGCTAAACAATTCTCAACGGTTTCCAACCATCCATTCATCGTTTGTTACCATCATTTAATCAATTCAACAATATATTAACTTATTGATTTTCACAATCCATATAAGCCGTCTTACAATCATTATTCATAGCAAGTTAAACAAACCTATTCATAAAGGACGAAACTACCTTTAAATTCCTTCATTTATTAATCATCATCATCATTTCTAACTTAAACTCAGCATCAATCATTATTCCTTGCATTATTATATTCCTTTGTTAAATTTACTATTCAATTGTTTGAATTTTTCCAATTTGCATGGCTAAAATGAAAGCCAATAGAAAACGAGGTATTCCCTTCTTCAAATCACCAACGTATAATTATATTATACTAATATCATCAGCTCTGATAGGAATAACAACATTGTTAGCAATAGTTTTAAGCTTTTTGATTCCACTTCAAGGTGCAGATTTACCTTATTGTAAAGGTGTTTATATGTCACCAGCGTATGCTAAAGTTTACGCTTTTGATTCAACTCATACTAGGTTTGCTTCCAAATATTCCCTTTACCTTTATAGAGAACAGGGTAAAGATATAATGCCACCGAGCGATTCTGATGAATTCAATTTATCCGGAACACCCGTCTTGTTTATACCTGGAAATGCTGGAAGTTATAAACAAGTAAGATCTTTAGCTGCTGAAGCTGCTAATCAATACTATAAAGATTGGGAATCAACTAAATCATTCAATCCAAATGTTAATAGTTTGGATTTTTTTACTGCTGATTTTAACGAAGATTTTACCGCTTTCCATGGTAGAACAATGCTTGATCAATCTGAATATCTTAATGAAGCAGTTAAATTTATTCTTTCACTCTATAAAGGTAATCCTAACATGAAAACTCAACCAACTTCAGTTATCTTGATAGGCCATTCAATGGGTGGTATGGTTGCTAGAGTAATGCTTAGTTTACCAAACTATAAAGAAAATTCAGTCAATACTATAATCACTTTGTCAACACCTCATAATACTGCTCCAACTACATTTGATGGTGACTTATTAAACGTTTACAAATTGACAGATGATTTTTGGAGAAACGGATTTGTTTCAAATTCAGAAAACGACGTGAATATTTCAGAAAATCTTGTCAAAGTGTCTTCAAGAAGATTGAAAAATGTATCTCTTTTATCAATTACCGGTGGAACTCTTGATACCACTTTACCAACAGATTACACAACATTAAATGGTTTGATTCCTGATGATCATGGCTTATTTGTATCAACAACAGGTATACCTGGAGTGTGGACCCCAATTGATCATTTAGCAATCGTTTGGTGTGATCAACTGAGGAAAGTTTTGGTAAAGACTTTGTTGCAAATGATCGATGTAAGGTCACCTTTGCAAACTTACTCACTGGAAAAAAGAATGGAAATAATGAGAGACAATTTAAATCCTGGTTTTGATAAAGCGACCGAACTACTCTCGAACCAAGATTCTCCCTCTTTACCGATCAAACTCAAAATTGATTTGAAACAATTGAAAGACTCCCCAAACGAACGTTTTTTTCAACTTCCAAAATCACTGCTTAAAAGAAATGCCGTAGATTCACCACCAATTCATTTATTTAATGTTCCAAAAGGCGAGTCATTCAAATTTAATTTTATTAGTACTTTAAAACCAGTTGATATTCAGTTATTGAACAAATCACCGGCACCTTCATTACTGTTGTGCAAATCAATTGTTAATTCATCTCCAATTTCAAAATTAAAAATTTACAAAGATGTTTTCGATTACAAAACAGCGGGAACGAACAAATATGCAGAATTGGAATGCACAAATATTAGCAATTTAACTTATTCTGTCCCTCGTTCATATCACGAATCTGAGAATGTTTTACATGCTGTAGAATTATCACCAGATGCATTATCATCTTTTGATAGTGTGGCTTTGATTGAATCAGCTGTTGAATTGGATACTAAAAATGATTTTGTTTTGGCAGATTTGGAATTAGAACAATCAAGTAATGTACAAATAGGTGATGAAAGTCTCTGGAATTTGATGACTAAAAGTAATGAAGTTGCATTGCCAGCTCGTCGCCCAATCATTGTCGACATTGATATTCCTGCAATGAAGTCAAGTTTGTTGGCCTACAAAATTGATGTCCGCTATAAAAAATCAAATATTGAAAAGTTTACCCCAATAATAAGTCAAACTTTTAAAGATGAAACTAAATGGCATATTGAATTTGATGAAAACAAACCGATAATCGCAGTTATCAATGGTAATTCACCTTATACCCCATACGTTGTAAACGATCCTTTAAGTCATGGAAGATTTAAATTATTCAGCGATTCTTCAAGTTCAGAACAATTAACTGATATTTACGTATCAGTTGACTGGTTTCAAAGTTTGAAATTGATGGTTTTGAAATATAGGTTATCAATTATAGGGTTTCCACTTTTCATAACATTGGCCATTTTTGTCTATCAATTTATTCAATACAGCAAAACAGGATTTTATCCATCTTATGGTGAAGGATTTTTAGCTTTAATGGATTATAGGATTTTAGGAATTGCTGTTGTTACGTTTTCTCTTCTCTCTTCCATTACATCACCAGATTCACTATTGGGCAAACTATTTGAATTATTGGACCCAGTGGAAAGAAATGAACTGAAATTGATGAGTCAAGTTGAAAAGGCCAGAGTCGAAGTTAATATGATGTTTATGAGTATTTCAGAATCTGCATTATGGTTTTATGGCACATTCATGCTTTTTATTTCTGTTGGTTTGAATTTCTTCTTGTATAATGCAATTCTGGTCGTATTGAAACTACTAATTTTCATCTCTAAACATACCATGTGGAAAAACCTGAAAATACTAGCATTTGATTCACTTTCAACCCAAAGAAAAACTATAAGCATCATTACATTGTTGTTGTTGGTCCTATTATACCTACCATATCAATTTGCATTTGTGGTTTGCACTTTAACACAAATCTTTTTAACAACATATGCATTCATAAAATACGATTCATTAAATGCTTATTCAACATTATTCATATCGAGGGAAGACAAAAAGAATGATGTATCGAAAAAGTCAAACCTCATTGAAAATTACAAGAATTTCAATTTGTCCTTCACTATATTGATGTTATGGTTAGTTCCAATTAGTGTCCCCGTTTTGATTGTTTGGATCCACGATATCTCACTTAAATGGAGAACCCCCTTCTCTTCTCATCATAACATATTGGCAATTTTGCCAATTATTTTACTTATACAAATCACGAATCAAGGTTACATGATACCCAGACCCAGAGGACGAGCCAATCTTTTCTTTACGAAATTTGTTCTCATTTATTTTGCCGTCTACTCTGTCATATTTGGAACTCGACATTTATATTTCCTACACAGTTTTTTCAATGCATTATGCGCATGGTTCTTAATTTTGTTAGTTCAAGAATGGGGAGCAGGCACTTTGGAAAAACAGAATATAAGTCTGAGTAAATATTCATCCAAACTCCAATAACAGCATATTCAATATTTTTTAAGATTATTGTACCATTTAATAATAAGCTATGTAACTTTTTAGATTAATGTATCCTAAGAAAATGTTTTTCAACGGTCGAACATCAACATCTTCAAATGTTACATCAGAAGTAGATCGGGATTCATTTAACGACTTTTCAAATATCCAATTATTATCTGATGATAAGTCATCATGAGTGGATGTTGATACCATAAATTTAAAATCAGCAAGATCCTCACCTAAATCTACCTGTTTTGTTGATAGTTCACTGATAATTGAAAACAGTAGACTCTTCCATTGTACAATCAATTCAAAGCTGTCAAATATTTCTTTTTCTACATTGTAGAATTGTGAATCATTTTTTAGTTGCTCAAATATTAGGGAATTGCTAAAGCTGAATGCAACAGAACTCATCCTCTTCTTATTATGATACATCTCCAAGAATATTTTAGATAATATACCTTCTTTCATCAATCCTAAAATATTTTCACATAATGCGTCTAGGTATGCTATAACTTGAGGGTGCCTGCAAGAGAAGACCTGAATATCGTAAAATACGTACTCATCAAATGATTCTTTTGGATAAGCTTCCAAATAATACCATACTTGCTCAATAGTAACTCTCAAAAATGAATTAATAATATCAAGAGCTTGTGCAGGCTTGATATTAGGTGGCATCGTCACAGTGCATTGAAAAATGCTTATGGGTTCATCATGAACTCATCTGCATTATCGAAACGCGTAATCATACTTCTTCTCTAATTTACACACGCTTACACATCAATCTTTCGTGTTTATGTCATTGAAACTTATTGGAGAAGATGATATACATAGTATCACATCCGGGCAAGTTATCACCGAACTTAAAAGTGTGGTTAAAGAGCTAGTTGAGAATTCATTGGACGCCAATGCAACAACAATACAGGTAACTTTCAAAAAATTTGGGTTAGAAGGAATTGAAATTGTCGACAATGGTGACGGTATTGATGAAAAAGATTTTGAAAACCTCTGTTTGAAGAATTACACTTCTAAGTTGGAAAACTTTGATGATCTTGGCAACGTTAAAACATTAGGTTTCAGAGGTGAAGCGCTGAATTCTATATGCAGTGTAAGTGATGTGAGCATATCAACTGCTGTTGGTTCAACGGCCCCGAGAGGATGGGAATTAGTTTACGATAAATCAGGCAAATTGACTAACAAGAAGCTTGTTAACCAGAGTAAAGGTACGGTTGTCAAGGTTACCAATATATTTCACAATCTCCCAGTTCGTAAACTAAACCTAGAGAAAAATTATAAAAAAGAATTCCAGATTTGTATCAACATGCTGACAACTTACTTGGTTATTTTGACAAACTATAGAATAATAGTTCACAATTTTGATGCTGCTGGCAGGAAAAAGCTTGTACTTAAAACAAGTGGTAATGAGAATATCAGGGACAATATTATCAATGTATTTGGATCATCCGGACTTTCAGGATTGGCAAATTTTGACGAGAGTTTCCACCTAGATGATGTCACCAGAGTAAGAGTTTCCGGTTTAGTTTCAAAAGTATCCATTGGCGACGGTAGGCTTACAAAAGATCGTCAATTTGTATATATCAATCGTCGACCCGTTGTTTTCAAAAGGTTTAATAAAGTTCTGAATGAAGGATACAAAAAATTCAATTCGTTACAAAAGCCAGTTTTTGTTCTTAATATTGAAATTGATGAGTCTTTGATCGACGTGAATGTCACGCCTGATAAGGGAATTGTTTTGCTTTCTACAAAATACGAAAACTTTCTTCTTCATATGCTTGATTCAAAAATGGAGGATTTCTGGGAGAGTGGAGGCACTCTTTGTATACCCGTGGATCATTATGCTTCACAAAATGTGATTTCTCAAAGAAGCACCGGAATGAGACAAGTTACACTTGAGTCTTATGCATTATCTCAAGAATTTACAAGTGAAGAATATCAAAATGAAAAATACATCTCAGAACAGGAGAACGATGTGGAACCTGTTCAAGAACCTGAACTGAATAATGATTTAAATGAAAAGTTGGAAGACGGAGAATTTTTGAATGCTTTTGTTGATGAGAATCCTATTAGAAATGTTGTGACATCATCATCATATATTGAAGATTCTGAAACAGATGTTGACTTTGCACAAAAACCAAATTTAGAGTTGAATAAATCGTTTAGCAACAGATCAAGATCATTTACTCAGGATATTTCTCATTCAAATATAACCATGGACTCTGAAACGAATGTCGCAAAAGGTGACAATATGATTGAAAATCCATTTGAACCAGATGGGGGACTCTCAGAATCATTGATTTCACAAATTGATGATGATCTTATATTGCCAAAGGTGGAATCATCCACTTTTTCAAATCAATTGCCTGATTTCAATATAGAAAGTATTAAGGTGAGGATTCATCTTGATCATTTACATTTTGAATGTTATGACAAGAATAAAAGCACTAAAGTATGCTCTGAGAATAAGTTAAGAGAGCGTGACTTCCTTGATAAAGAATTGTCTGAAAATTTACTAGGTCTTTCCATACATAAAAATGATTTTAATAATATGAAAATTGTGGGTCAGTTCAACAAAGGGTTTATCATTGTATATAAAAAAGATACAGATGATATTTTGATTGTCGATCAGCATGCATCAGACGAAAAATTCAACTTTGAAAAATTAATTGATCAAACCACATTTGAAAGTCAACCTCTAGTTATTCCTCAAAAGTTAGATTTAAGTTCCATCGAAAAACTTACAATACTTGGCAACACTGAAAAGTTTACAAAAAATGGTTTTAAATTCAAACGAGTGAACTCTGAAAGTCAGTTAGGTGAGGCATCAGGTACTGAAGATTTGTATTTGACAACCTTACCTTATTCCAAAAGTACAATTTTTAACGTCGATGACTTGAATGAACTCATACAACTAGTAGAATCTACAGGCAACATGAACACAATACCTAGACCTTCAAAAGTAAGATCAATGTTTGCGATGAGAGCATGTAGATCCAGTATTATGGTTGGTCAAACTTTATCAAAGTCGAAAATGGAAGAAGTGGTACAGAATTTATCAAACTTAGATAAACCTTGGAATTGCCCTCACGGGAGACCCACCATGAGACATATTGTGAATATTGATCAGTGGAATCCATTTAACAGCGACTATCTTCTTTAAGCGCAAGTTTTTTGAAACAACCTATTTCGCCTCTTTTCAAAGTGTGCCATTGATGTTTCCTAAACGGGTAATTCGGAGTTCACCAAACAAGATTTTTTTTCGGCAACCCTGAAGTGTTCTTATCCTTTATTTTTCATTCCTGAAACTTTCAATCTTATATTTGAGCTGTTTCCAATGAATCATTACTTTTCCTATGCTTGTACAGCCAAGCGTTCCTACTCATAAAAATGTCAGATAGTTTTCCAGATTCAGAGTTTTTACAGCTACCAGCTAATGCACAAGATATTATAGCCAACTTTACAGGTTACGATGGCCCTGTCAGTGTGTCTTTTGGTGATTTTGACTTGTACATGAAGACTGTGGTTGTTTCTGCTGTTATATTTGGTACAAGAATAGGTCTTGCAGCCTTAGCCTTCCCCGTCACTTATATGATCACTAAAAATAAGAAATCTCCAATTTTTATCTTGAATATGTCATGTTTGGCTGTGTTATTTCTACAATCATGTCTTTACGCTGTGACATTGACGAAAGGTTACAATACAATATCATATACTTTTTCAGGATATCCTGATATTTACAAATCGGCGAGTAACATCTCTGTGGTTTCCAATGTTTTTAGTGTATTGTTGATCATTTTAGTCGAACTCTCATTTTCGTACCAAGTTTACATTATTTTTGAATCTCCTCAAAAAAATATGAGAAGATTAGGATATGCTGCCACATTCATCTCTGTTGCCCTTGGTATTGCAACTGTCGTTTTGTACTTTATTTTCATGGTTTATTCCAATTTGAGTTTTTACAATTACAAAAAGACCGTTCCTGGTTATTTGGCAAATACTCCGTTGATTTTATTCGTTACATCATCATGTGTTATATGTGTTATGCTTTTATGCAAGCTCGCATTTGCTATCAGTAAAAGAAGATATTTGGGATTAAAACAGTTCAATTTGTTTCATATTCTTTTTATTATGGCATTCCAAACTATGGTTATCCCAACTATTTTGATTTTAATTTCTTTCAATGGATTTTCTGAAACTGACCAATACTCTTCTCAAGCGTTTTCTGCATTAGGCACAGCATTGATTGCACTTTCATTACCTTTAACGACAATGTGGGCAAACTCTTCTATTTTAGACTCCACTCCAACTTCGACATCAAACCTATACTCTCCTGCTTATACCTCTTCAAGTGAAGATAACAAGACAATCGTAACTTCTCCAACTGATTACTACCACAAGGCATCATTTGAAGACTATAATACAGGCTCACACGAAAAGGAAACATTAGACGATTTCACTATCCAGCCAACTCCTGCTACTCAAGACGACCAAAGATTTTGGAAAGAAGTTGAAATGTATACTAAGGATTTAGACAGAAACTCCAACATTGACTCAATTGCTGAAGAATCATTACATTTGAAATCCCACGAATCTTCATCAAAACTATGATGTCGCTTTTATATTTTCTTTTCCATTTTCTCCGTTCGTCCTTTTTTTTTACAGTTTTTAAGCTCCTTTATAATTCAAATACTTAAATGAACAAGATATACACAAAGGGAAAGTTAAAGTCCGTTTTAAAATGCAAAATCCAACAAATGATCAATTAATTCAGCCAGTTCTTCAGTAGTCAAGAAAGATTCAAGCTCATTCATTTCTTCTGAAGATAGCCAGTCTAAACCAATTATACCAAATAATGATGCTGAATTTACAGAAGTATCTTCGGATTGAATATTTTGACAATTTGTTTCAGTGACCTTGTCGTATACAAGAGTCGAATTTTCAGCAAGCGCAATTCTATTATAGACGTTTCCTCTCAAATCAGTTAACGTATAATTATGTTGAATAGTTGCAGAGCCAAAGTTAGATCCAGTTTCTACAATCGTAAAATCTGCTGTACCGTTTTCTTTTGAATGAATAACAAAAATTGGAGAGTCTCTCACGTATGCACCAACATCTACACCAACGGTAAGGTTAGTAGAAAACGAAATATCTTTAGATCCTTCTTGAGGTAGGAAGTTAATCTTGTTAATGATAGATGAATTTGCAAGCTTAGTGACTTCTTTAATAGGGCTCAAAGTATCTGCATTCAAGATTGTTACAGTTGTGTTCAACTTTGGAAGCGATAGTATTGACTGAGCATTTCCCCATTTTGAGATAAGATTCACTGCAGTATTAGTCACATAATTTTCAAAAGTTGATAACTCAGTAATTTGAGAACCATTTTTGTAGATATGGGTTACATTTGTTTGGAAAACATTGCTGTATGAACCCTTTATAATTTGGGTTAAAAATCCAGTAAATGGCGGTTTTACCGCAAAAGACTTTATATTAGTTGAATTTGTAATGGACTCAATCTGCCCAAAAGAGAAATCAATTTCTTCATCTTCAAATAATGCTAATGAAGCAGAAGTAATCCAATTGGATCCAATTCCTGATTTTTCTGTTCTCTTCTCATCGTCATCAAGACAATTAGATACATCAACTTCCAAATTAATAGATTCATCCCACATAAGAGGTAAAATAGGTGTCAAATCAATCAGATATGGTGATATATCAAAAGCACCAGTTGAAACAATTGTATTCCAGAAAGTTGGAGCTATGCCTCCGGTGTAAATGTACGGTTTTGGATTTGCAGAATGTACTCTAACACCATTAGCATAGACATTAATGACTCTGCATGAACCATGACCGTAAAAATGACGCCCATGATCAACAAACGCTTTCCTATATTGATCAAGAAGGTTAGAATACCAAAATTCCTCTGCTGCATTTGCGGATGTAGTTAAAAGTAGCAATAAGTTTGTTACATTATGAGGAGAATGTGGTAAGGAAAGAGATAAGCTAGAATCTGGATAGTAAACAATTGGTGGGTCAGCTTTACCATATTTTGATGAGGTCAATGGTACAATCTTTGGATGAGAAGGAGTTCTACCATACCTATCAGGGCCTTTGATATCATCTTTGAAATACAGAACGGATAATTTAATGTGAAAAACTCCAGTTAGCTTTCCTGTAACTAAATTATCAAGTTGAACCAACATTTCTCCTTTTCTACTAAACAAATCATAGTATAATGTAACATCCTTTTGGGCAAAGGAATGTGACAGTTTGCCGGATGGTTCAATAGTAGAAGATCTCCAAACCTCAGTATCTTCTAAATAAATGTGAACTAACCGGTCATATTGAACACCATCAATTGTAGTGTCTAAAGTTAAAACAACTCTATCGTATGATATATTTGAAGGCGGTGGAGTGTATTCGAGCAAAATTGGTTTACTCCAAGAAAGGCCAAATGGGTGTTCCAATAAGTGTTGTGAGTAAACTGGAGAGGAAATATCTTTGTAAGGAGATAGAGGGATTTCAAAAACTTCATGAGGTTTAGAATTGTCCTCTAAGGTTTCCTGAACGTTCAAGTTCCTAAAAGAGAATTCATTTTCTGCGTTTTTAGTAGTCATGCAATTATGGTGTTTAAGGGGAACCTTGTCAATCCACCACATAATTGTATAAAACAAAAATATCAAAGCAGCTATTTTGATTGATTTTTTGGATTTTCTAGTATCTTTTTGATACTGATATGGTGAATCCTGTGTAAGTTTAGCAATAGTTGATTTCTCGGAAATGTCATCATCATCATCATCAGATTCATATATGGTAGATTGGGTAAAAGCTTTCTGTTGATCTAAAATCATTTTATTCCATATGGACCATTCTCTATGTAATGCCCCTTCCTTCATTGCTATAAAGATTGGGTGTGTTATTTCTTATTCTTTGTTCCGAAACATGCAACCAATTTGAGAAGAGCAATAATTATACGTTCACCCTTCTACACCGGAGATAGCGAAAAAGGGGGGTAGCCACGTGACTTAACCGATAGATTATCATGATTGAGATTTCAGTGTTCTCAGCGGCTGGAGCAGTTGTAGAGACGAAGTTTACTTTTGACAAATCTGGAAAGTGTACTAACTGAACGAAGGTTTAACAAAGGTAGTATGAATTTATTCCAGAGTTTACGGAACATATTTGCCTCTTTTCGAACAGAAGAAGAAGAGCGTGAATATTCACGTCTTGCATTTTTCAATTTCATAGGGTTTGTTACAGTTTCTGTTACATTTTCCTTTGTTGCCACTAAAGTTTTATAGGATAGTGATTTGGAGTATAGTGTATATTAGTTATTTACAGGTTTTTAATTATACATTTAATGAGCTAATCTAAAACGACACATAAACATAATGCCAAACTATTCAAGAAAACTAATGATCTTTCATTTTTACTACAGTAAGTAAGCCTTTGCCATTTCATAAGCTGTCCAACTAATGGCAGTCGCTGGTACATTGAAAACAACTCTTGGTTTAATACCTCTAGTGAAAGAAGAAACACCACCTTGTAAATATAGACCTCTTGCTGCTGTTAACATACTGTTTGCATTGGGTATACTTTTCGTTTGTAAAACAGTTTTGATACAGTCTAGTGGTGTTGTAATTGCAGCAGCAAATGCACCAGAGATACCACCAGCAATACAATGAGCCATTGGATTATAATGTTGATCTGGATTTAACTTATCGGAAGCAAATTCATAGATACCAAAATTCAATGCAGCAAATGGTATACTTAGGATTAATGTTGTTGGATAACTTATGAAAAAAGCTTTTAAGCCTTCGGTTTGATAGATATGAGTAGATAATTTGAAAGTTGAAGTAATTGAGTGAACGTTATTATTTTGCATTCGTTGTTTCAAAACATCAAAAGGTGTCATTAATGCATCAGATGTAATTGTTGCAGCTACACCACTTACAGATGCAATTAACGGGTGTTTTTCACTTGTGACTATAAAATTTGAGACATCATTTATATTTGAACTTGAATTTTGATTATCTGAATTATTTTTCAGCAAATTGTTACATAAGGTTGTTTTAGTTGATTCGAAAACCATATAATATATTGCATGAGCTGGACCAGCACCTAAAATAACTGAATTAACACCACGCCATAAAGCTAAAGTACCTTCAGCTGCACTTATTTTAGAAAATGAAGATATTATACCATCTTTTGAACTTAATTTCAAAGTTTGCATTCTAGTTTTAATTGAATCTATTGGGAACATAATTGTATGTTCCATAATACCAGCAAATGCACCAGCTAAAAGCTGAGAAACTAATGGAGAATTATCAGGTAATGCTTCGTAATCGATTTCTAAAGTTTGGGACATTTGTTAATAAAATGATGTTGATGTTATTGAATCAATGATTAAGGTTTGCAAATGGACAAATTGTTGAATAGGATGAATGAAATGCCGATTATTCTATTGAACGAATATTGAATGGAAATATGTAGAAAAGGGTGAATATATTGAGAAATTGAGAAAGTTTAGATTTGTCAATGAAAGCCTTAAAGAAGGTAAGAATAAAGAAAACAAAAGACACTGCTTGTATTCAACTGCAATGATGTAAAACCTCTTTCTTCCAGATGAGATAAATGTTTTCGGGTCTGGCTAATTGGAACCGAAGGATTTTTTTTTCACTGATGTCGAAGTCGAAGTCGCTGTGATTCCGACGTCGGGCGGCGCGGAGCGGGCAGTCCCGCCCCAGAGTGGTGGGGATCCACTGGGGGCCTCACTGGGCATCCACTGGGGGTTCACTGGGAGGCGGGGAAGCTGTAGGCAGGGGCCCCGCCACGGCGATATCGTTCTTTTCTTACTAATTCCTGTGTGCCGGGAAAGCGGTGGAGAGAATGGAGCTTGGACTGGGGATTATATACGGGAACCGTTATCTGACCGTTGAACTACAGTCTATTTACAGTATAAACAAGTTTTATCTAAAATTACAAAACTTACTAAACACTAATTTCTTGTATTTGTTCAGCAAGTAGTTTCTCCTTCTCTGCACGTCTTTGTGCAATCTTTTCTGCACGTTGTTTCTTCTCCAATGCTTTAAGTTCTTTCTTTTTAAGCTTTTCTTCACCCCCTTCTCGTTTAATACCTTTAACTTTAATAAGAATCCTACTCTCAATATATCCTTTGGTAATTCCAATATTAGCTTCTGGTAAATTCTCAATACTTCGTAACGTATCGTTAATTATATTTAACATCTTATTCCTCATTGTTATTTCAACATCACTAAGTGCCTTACGTCTTTTGGCATAAATTTCTAACTTATCTGCGCTACTTTCATTACCACTACTCACGTATTGACTAGAATTCTCTTTATCAATTATATCCTTTTCATCAATAACAATTTCAACGTCATCACCTTTCTTTAAATGATTTTCAATCTCAAATTTCTTTTGTCCCTTTAAATCATTTAAACTGATACTCCATCCAATTTGAACAATTTTCAATTCACTTTTGTTATCATCCTTTTTACCTCTTTTCTGTTTTTCAAGAATCTTACTGTTACTTAGTTTCAATTTCTCAACAACTAATTCACTCAAATAATCACCATATTGTTTAACAACTTGTTCACGATCAGCAATTTTCAAAATCATCAATTTATCTCCAACTTTCATTCCATGTTTATTTTCATCTTCTTCCTTGATATTTTTATGACCTACAACAAGTAAACCCTTTTCTTTTAAAACAATCCCAGTAAATGCCTTGACTACAGGAAGTACTTCTACTGGACTATTAGGTTTGATAAGTTGTACAAGCCCTTTATTATTGCTCTTAAAAGCTTCAGAAATGATCCTCTTAGCTGCTTCCTTATCACGGTCATTTCCAGTTTCTAAAAATGCAAGTCTTTCTCGATCTCGTGAATAATTGTTTTTAGAATATTTATCATTTTTCCCTCTTTGACTGTATTTGTCAGTTTTATCACCTTTGTTGTATTTTGCATTTTTATCATATTTGTTAAATTTCTCCTTACCGAATGAGGCCTTTTCATTTTTAGCAACTTTATCCCTTCTTTGTAAAACATCGGAATTTCTCTCCTTATTCTTTCTTGTGAATGGTTTCTTATCTTGTAAGGTAAGTGTTGGTTTCGGTATAGGTTCACTCTTAGCATTTGCTGCTTCAGTAAGCATATTTTTCAAATCACTCATACTATCCGCACGTGCATAACTAGAACTGAACTTTCTGGCATATCCGTTAAATTCAATCCTATTCAAGATCAAAGCTCTTGAAATAAGAGTGTTAGTTCTTATAAACAGTCGCATTATCTTTGTCAGCCTACTAGTGTATCAGTTACACAAGTTCTCTTCAAATATTTTTTGAAAGACTGGATTTATCACACTTGAAAAATACTCAGTGCGCGGATAGTTGACAAGACAATTCACAATAAATCATTGTATACTACTTATCTATTTATCTTTCTATTTAATGGATTAAAATTTTGGAATACCTTCATATTCATCGTAACCAAGAGCAAGGTTCATGTTTTGTAAACATTGGGTACTTGCACCTTTCAAAAGATTGTCAATACAACCTACAACAACAAGTCTATCACCCGCTGCACTTAATTTAAAACCACCAATAGTGCATCCATGCTTACCACTAATATCACGAACAAGGGGGATTTCTTCTCCAATAATCTTAACTAATTTTTCACCCTTGTAAAACTCATTGTAGATTTCATCAACTTTTTCCGCAGTTAAACCATGGTTTTCTTTTAATGGAATATTAACAGTCATTGCAATACCTTGAAACCAAGAACCAACATGAGGCATAAATGCAGATGGAACGCCTAACTGAAATCCTATTTCTCTTTCATGTATATGATCAGTAAGAGCATATGGAATGATATTATCTTTCAAAAATGCTGGATCATTCTTGTTTGATGGTTTAGTACCTGCACCGGAATAGCCCGATACACCAAAGAAGTTTGGCTTAGCATTTGGATCAACATATCCCTTCATTGGAGCAAGTGATAATTGTGCACATGTTGCATAACAACCTGGATTTGAAATCTTATCTGCAATCATAATGCCTTCACGACCCTTCAATTCAGGTAAACCATAAGTCCATTTACCAGTATTGTCAAATCTAAAATCTGCACCCAAATCAATAATCTTACTTTTAGTTCCGCCAACTTCTTCAATGGCTTCAACAAAAGGTTTACATACATTGTTTGGTAATGCCATAATCCACATATCAATTTCATTATTGCCTTCAATGTTTTTGATATCATCAAATGAGAGATTGGAGTAGATGATTTCTTCCTTGTTATATCCTTCTAACTTCCTACCTGCAAGTTCACGAGAGGAAACATATCCAATATCAAGATCTTTATGTTGGTTCAACAATGAAACCAAGTTTTGTCCTGTATAACCACGTGCTCCAATCAATGCAACTTTCTTTGAACCAAAATTGGACTGAGTAGAATGAAAACCACGGCTTTGAACTTTAGAACTAAAAACTCCGCTAGATGTTTCCTTTGAAGCATTTGGACCAATAAATTTAGTGATTAATGCGTTAGTCTTTGATAAATCATCAATACCGTGCCAAAACATAACTTGGCCTGGTTTTGAATAAGAACCATGTGACTTGGAAAAATGCCATGCCATATTTTCATCACTTTCATTCACTATCCAGTATAAATTAGGAAAATCCTTCTCCAATAGTTTGAAAATATTTTCCGTGACGTTGTTTAACCAACCTGATTTAGACACAACTAATTTATCCAATTTATTGATGGAGTCATCTTCTGTTTTTTTCACAATGGCTAACACCTCCATTGGCTCATCTGCATAAAGACGGAATGTGCCTGGAGTTAAAGCAGAAAGATATTCTTCAATGTCCGCAACCTCATTGAACAAGTTTTTCTTTAACAAATCAATGTTAACTTTAGATAAATCATCATATGCAGTCAATTTATAACCACGGCGAATCAAAGTACCAGCACCAGAGTCCGTAAAAAGTTCCTTCTGCAAGTCATCAACGTTAATGATTGCAACAGAAGAAGAACGTGGTAAATGCATAAGTAGATCATGAATTTCTTTAATCTTTAATTTAGTACCAAATTTGACCCATGGCTCTTTCAATAGATTTTCGTATTCTTCATCTAGATTAATAACACTAATCTTTTCATTAGTGTTACCATTAATGATACCTCCCTTTTCGTTTAAGTAAACAATCTTTAATGGTTTGAACTCTCTAGCAATGACACCAGCAGCAATATCTGCATTAACATTAAGTAATTGGCCGGATGGTGTTTCAGCTAGGGAAGTTAAAATTGGTAAGGCACCAGCTTCAATGGAAGCTTGTATAGGATTTTTGTTCAAAGAAGTAATATCTCCAACTAGCTTGTACTTCTCTTTGTCAAGATACTTCGCGTTAAATACACCACCAGTGATTGGTCTTGCCTTCACTCCCATATTCTCCAAAGCTGTAACCAACTTTAAGTTTTGTTCCAAGAAACATTTTCTGACAACACTCATTGTCTTTTCATCTGTAATTCTAATACCATCAATGTAGTCTGGTTCAATACCTTCGTTTTCCAAAATTTCATTAATCTGAGGACCTGTACCATGCAAAACAATAGGATAAAGTCCTAAATGATATAGAAATGCTAAACAAGAAGCAAGTTGGGGTAATTGTTCAGTGATTATGGCTCCTCCAACTTTGATAACAGCAAACTGTTGCTGAGACACGGATGTAAAATACTTGAGATATTGTTGAACTTCACGTTTAGAACCAATATTATTTAGTAATTGAATAACGGTGGATCTAGTTGAGTATTGTCTTTTTGCAGGGATACTCACTTTCGGTTGTGTGCTCGATACAAACTTGTTTATTGGTCTATATGCAACTAATGCATAAAGCTGTTTAGTTGGAACTCTAGCTCTCGCAATGTTTAGTAGGTTGACTAATGGCATAAGACTGGAGTTGCTTTTTTACTAACTGAAAGAAAAAAAAAGAACAACAAAAAAGAAAACTTTGTCATTTTCAAATTCATTCGAGCACTTAGGTTGACAGACCATCAATAAAAATTGAAAATGAGTCAAAATTTACCGCGTTACCCGATTTGGTAATTTAAGAAAGCCGGGTTATCTAATGTCTTATTGACAACAGCAGTTAATGTCAAAAGAAAAATATCGATATCTGAAATAGTTCTTATGATCTCAAGTATTTTCTAGTTAAAGCGTTACTTATCAGGTATATATGATAGTGAAAAGGGGGTCCAGTGGAATGAAACCGCAAAGTAGCTAAACAAATATTTAGATTTCTGACTTCAAACATACCTACTGTGGTAAATGCAAGCGTCTATCTATTCTTCATCTTCGCTGTCATCATCAATTACTTCCTCTATGTTCTGGTCAACATTACTAGCATATTCGGCAGATTCTAGTGCCTCTTTTATAGGTTCGTTGGCGCTGCCTATAATATCAACAGGTTTTAAATTATCTTTATTTTTGATGGAAGGATCAGCACCGCAGTTAATTAACTCATTGACTAAAAACAATGCATATTCGGGGTCTTGGAATGCAAATGATGTGGCATAATGAAGCGGGGTATTTCCATTCAATTTCGCAGTCAAATTAACATCAACTCCATCAAGATCCAACAATTGATCCATTACTTCATAGTTTCCGTATTTTGCAGCTAAATGCAAAGCACCATTACCAGAAGAGTCTTTTGCTGTGTTTATGAGATCAATGGCGTCTTGTGGATTGGATTCATAATGTGACAATAGTTCGTGAAGGAGATCTGTATTGTTCCGACGTGCTGCTTCAAGCAGTTGCTCTGATGGAGATGCACCTGCTGACATGGCTTTAAAAAGTAGGTTTTCCTGAAGAATGAAGGTGTTCTTTTCTTGAAAGAAACGGTCACTGTAGCTTCAATAAATGCGTTACGGATTAAGTCTGTGAGGCGCATAATAAACATCCGTGCACCTATTGGAATATTCATATTATCACTATTTACATATGCAAAGAGTGGTTGTAGATAAGGCTGCACTGTTTTGCAAATATGATCAAACAATACAATAAACCAAGATCCAGGAGCCGATTGGGATGTCAATATTGCAAGAAGCTAAAGCAGAAGTGTGATGAGATAAAACCGTCATGCACTCGATGTTTGAAGAGAGGGGTAGAATGTGTTTACAAATTTGAGGTTATTTTTCAGACCCAAACAACAAAGCAATTTGTGGAAGATGAAGTGAACTCAATTAATGCATTGGAACTAGTACAACTAAACACAAGAGTTGAATGCGCTTTGGATAATAAATCAAAAACGGCAGATACAACGGGTGAGCACATTGATACGTCTTTCCTTCCTAACATACCATCTTTTATACCACTTGCATCAATGCCGATTTTACCATTACCCGAGAACTTATTTGATCATGAATACTTTCGGGGTGCATTTGACTTCTACAAACATTTCACCGGTCATTACATTGTTGCAGCACCACCTCAGATCTACAAAAATAATCCAATGTGTACAATTATTCCTGAATTAGCAACACATAATAGTTGCTTACTCGACGTTTTAATATCACATGCACTAACACATAGAAGTTTGGTGTTGACGGATGAAAACTATTCTCAGAATCTAGTGGAACAACTCATATTGCGAGGAATGGATCGGCTGGTTTCAGTGACAAAAGCTGACAGCAAAGTGAAAAACGAAGTAGCATGCATCACTGCCCTATATGTGTGCATACAAAAGATTTTTTCAGGGCATGGTGGTCGTGGATATACCCAATTTATAGATCTTGCAAGAACAAGTTTAGAAAATTATGTGAAGGAAGACAAATCCACGAAAGTTCTTGAAAACGGCAAGTACTTATTGAGAGAGGATGAAAACTATTTGGCTTACTTTCTATTAACGTGGATTGGATACCTAGAAATTGTTGGAATGATGATGACAGTTTCGCCAGAAAGTAACAAAATGCCAAAAAGGACATCCCAGGTATTAGAGCAATTTGAGCTTGTCAACACATCTAAGTTAGATTTGTTCTTGGGTTTTGACATTTCATTTCTTTACATGTTTGATAAACTTATACCCATAGTCAACGCCATAGAGGATAAGTATTCCGCAACTGCGTCTCTTCCTATAGAAATAATGTCCAAAGCAATAGAATGGGAACACGAATTTAATGACGTATATGCTAAATTTAAATCAACTGAAGGCGATCCAAGTGATCTAACTTGTAAAAACCCCATTTTAAATGCTTCTAATGATGCTTTTTACTATGCTGGAATTTTGCACTTATACCGTCGTGTATATAAGCTTCCTAGATCAAACGCGGTAGTGCAAAGAATGGTACGCAAGATATATGATATTTTCAGAAATACCATTGATTCTGCATCAAATACAGAAAACTGTACCATATTTCCGTTTTTCGTAGCTG
Source organism: Pichia norvegensis (assembly GCA_030570285.1). Classification (NCBI taxonomy): domain Eukaryota; kingdom Fungi; phylum Ascomycota; class Pichiomycetes; order Pichiales; family Pichiaceae; genus Pichia; species Pichia norvegensis. Next base: position 68,329 of record JAJLVM010000010.1, read on the forward strand.
CTTGCGAAGCTTTATTACCAGAACATCGTAAATTCTTTTACGATCGCTTCCAAGTACAATTCTTGGGTGGAAACTTTCCTGCTGGAGATGTGCTTGATATTTTAAAAGACACATGGGCAACGGGTGAAAGCTGGGTAGACTCCGTTAAAAGAACAAAGAAATCCTTCGGTTTTTATTTAATTTAGCTCACCTCGATAAGCTCGAATTTCCCAAACGTTTTTATTTTTTAAAATTTTGAACTTTTTGAGAATTTGTTATAAATTCGCGTAATTTTGCCGATCTTTTTTGACATTAGCCGACAAGTTTTGCGAGAAATCTGAGATCACAAGAACGCAACTATTGATTTACACTAAACCTCTTCATCTTTTTACTAGTTGTTAAGATTTTAAACGGCCACATATCACTTCATTAGACTTTTTATTCTTTATTTCATTGATGAGGTGAAATTGTTAATTGTTTCAATTCATCTTTAGTTCCTATGTTATGACATAATGGATAATGTTCAACTCACCGATACTATCCTTAATCAACATCTAATATTTGGCGTTTTGTTGTTCAATATTTGTTTATGGAATAGACTCTGCATAGTAAGACTATCTAATTAGTCATTGGTATTTGCATGATCAATCATTTTTACATTGAATTTAGGAAACTGCATAGTTATCATTAACAATCGCTGTCTTTACGCAATATGAGCAGCTTCAGCAACTTGAGGAAAGACTGTAGCAATATCTTTTGACATTCTACAAGCTAATAACAATTTAAGCAATACCCAAATGCAAACAGATTTCTCAAATTACATTCATCATCAAGAATATTAATATGTGCTAAAGTATTTTTTGTGGTTAATGAAAGTGATTTTTTGAGTTATGAAAGCATTGTAAGGTAAATACTGTCTTTAGATTACGCTTCAACTAAATTTGCATAATCGATGAACAATTGAAAGATGGAAACCGAAAGGTAAATGAGAACTTTACATTTAAAGACTTTGCAAGATTCGTCTAGGTAATCTCCGTAAGGGATTAGTTACTGAACAGTTTTATTTCTTTGTCTGTCGTTTATATTTTTATTGGCTTTGGTTGCTTATGGTTGGTGCATCTAATTTAAATTACCGCCAAGTATCTAATCCAAATAATGAAATTAACTTTGTAAATTAAGCAGCGTTTTATCTGCTATATCTATAATAAATAAACTATTGCTATGATACTGTATGTAGACCAATTGAAAGTTAAATTCGGCTTATTATTTAAGTACAACTAAGGTTTTTGATGATATTAAAATTAGACAGCGCTATTTTGAAATAGCAAAACATAAAAAGTATTACAATTGCACGAAAATAGCTCCAATTTCTACCACACCTATATGAAACGATTCCCCGGCACTTGCAGATACACAAGAAACCTTTATATACTGTTGAAAAGCCCTGTGGGGCTGATAAAACAGCAAAAAGAAAAGTCAAGTTTGCGAATTTGGGGCGGTTGCCACGACTCACCGGAGCAGGCTAAGAGGAGACATTCTTTGTTTGATACGCAAAAACATATGGAAAGCGTATGCTTTCCAATTTCCTCCCCCCTTTTCTATATACTACCTATTATGGGAAATGAACCCAGGGCTGTGAGGGCCAGGTAGTACAGGGGGTGTCGCCGACCGCTGGGCCACGCGACACTTTAGACGAGTGTAGGGGTTTGGGCGGAACGGGTGGATTGATTTTTCTGGGCCACTTTGGGAGAGGGGGCTCAAATGGATTTTAAAATGAGGAGTGGAAGGGGTTGGAAGGATAGATAGGGAGAGTTATTTGGAGGTGAAAACAGGGTCCTTTTGCATCGGAGTTTGTTTGAAGAGTAGATGGATAGACCAATAATAGCAGCGGTGATTGCTGATACCCAAAAAGTAAGGCACATCCCACCGGAGGACGTGGATCAGCCGGTATGTGCTTATCAGTGAATTGCGACAGATTTCAACGTTGTGTTGCGGCTGTAGCGCGGGAAAATTTCAAGGCGCGACAAATCTGGCCGACGAGCCTCCTGCCCCCTCGTTCCAACACCACACTTACCCAATGCCGATGTGGGAAGAGTTGATGATGGGGGTTGGGGGGAGAGTAAGGGAGGGCAGTCTGCGGACGGCCGTCTTTGGAAAGCAGCGGAAGCGGTGCTTTTTTTGAGCCAAAGTTTTTTGTGGGGGCGGTGTGTGAAGCCAGTAGGAGGGCTGTGCGCAGCGTTTGCACGGGAGACGAGGAGACGCCTTTGAAAGGGGGTCTTGTACAGACGGACGAGTGCTTTTGCGAGCGGTTGTGCGTGCTGACGGGGTTGGTGGGCCATTAGCTGATAGCTAGCGGGACCGGCAGCCATGGGGGAGACGGGCGCGAGCGGTAGCCGGGAGGGAACGAAAGAACCCC
>JAJLVM010000011.1:0-51229 GCA_030570285.1 Pichia norvegensis
GACCTTAGTTCTTGGAGGTCTAGCTAATAATTCTAACAGAGAAAGTGAAATTTCCAAGAGTGGTTTAGACTTGGCTAACAAGAAATTGTATCAAAGAAATGTCGTCATCGAAATCTATGGTGTCGACAAAATTGGTAGTTTTATTGGTAACTTGCTAATTGCAGGAAACCCTGCACCTTTCCAAGTTGCCCTTTTGAAGGACGGGTTGGCATCTGTTCATGATAGATCAGTTTATGATAATAAGTACTCTGCACAGCTCCTTGCAGCAGAGAAAGAAGCTAAAGATGCTAGATTGGGCGTATGGAAAGATTACGATCCAGCCCTTGATGCTGCTTTGAATGAGGTTACCACCAAGGTTGAAGACTTAAAAATAGAAAAGCAATATTTTGATGTCAAAGTTACTGAAGTGCTTGAAAATGGATTAGTTGCATTTCAAATCATTAACTCAGAAAGTACAAAGCTCAAAACATTTATGCAAGATTTCCGTGAAGCTTTGAAAAGATCTAGTAAGCCTGTATCTGCTTTGAAGCGTAACGATATCGTTGCAGCAAAACTATCTGAAAATGGAAAATTCTATAGAGCGAAGGTATTAGAGGTGTTCAAGTCGGATAGAAAAGCCACTGTTCAACATTTAGATTATGGTACCATTGAAACCATTTCCATTTCAGATATTTATGACATGCCTGCCACTCATTCATTATCGGCTTTCAAACCGCAAGCACACATTGCACAACTATCTTTGGTGAATTTACCTCCAAGAAAACAGGCTGATTATTATAATGCTGCAATTGGATTTCTTGAAGATTCATTATTAGACTTACAGGTGATAGCTTGTATCAACTTTTCAAATCCATCCCCTGGTGTAGAATATGATGTTCAATTTTATGATACTGAAGCGGTTAAATCAGACCCAAATATGACAATAAACAGAGAAATGGTATCTCAAGGTTGGGGTCTTGTCAAAAAGAAGAATTTGAAGCCATTTGAAAAGCTTTTAGCTGATGAGCATCAAAAGCTCCTCGATTTGGAAAACGAAGCTAAGTCACTTCATGTTGGATGCTGGGAGTTTGGTGATGTTGAAGGCGACGAAGATTTCTAGATCATATTTTATTAAACGTTAAATAGTATGTAACTATAGACAAGACATAAATGTAACTACATGACAATATTTATAAACCTAAATTATTTTTTAGAGTTCTTCTTCTTGTTGTTGTTCTTCTTCTTCTTTCCGGAACTTGGACCATCAATGAAAGCAAGAATATCTTCAATACTCTTGTTAGCAATATCAGGGTTTGGAACAGGCTTTTTAGCTTTTTGACTTTGCTTATGCTTGATGTTTTGAAGCTGTTCTAATTTTCTGGTTTCGTGTTCCTTTTCTTGTAAGCTTTTAGCCTGCTTTTTGGAGAAAGCAATGTAGTTCTTCAAGTTAGTAACTAACTTTCTAGCATCGACGGTAGATTTGTCCTTCAAACCAAGAGTAACCTTAAATGCTTCAAATGATTTCTCAGCTTCTACCAATGCATCGCTGAATCTATTGCTGTTGATCAATTGTTGAGATAATTGATATCTGTATAATGCAGATTTCTGGTTCATGCCATCATTCAATTTATCACTTAACTCAACAGCTTTACTGTAGACCTTAACTGATTCTTCAACCATACCTAATCTAGAAAGAATAATTGCAATTGATGCGAAAATGTTGACAACGTTAGGGTGGTATTCGTCAAAGGCAAAGGTCCAGTATGCTAATAATCTCTTGTAAATCTTGAAGACATTCAAAAGCTCGTTATTAGAAAGATATGTGTTAGCCAATTGATTCAAAGCAAGAGATGCTTGAAAAGATTCAATACCACCAGTTCTTTCAAAAATTTGAAATGACTTTTTCATCAACAAAGAAGCATCAACAAAATCGTTGGAAGAGGCAAAAAGATTACCCAATTTTGCGTAATAACTAGCAGTAATATTGTGCACCGGACCATAAAGTCTTTCAGCAAACTGAACAGTTTGGCTCGCAAAAATAGAACCTTCCTGGTTTTGTTCTTTATCATCAGAGGACAACTTCATGATACCAGCTTCCCATGTGTCAGAAATAGCTGTTGACTCAAAAATTGCAGACTTAATAACTGGTGTTAAGCAGATAATATCTGAAGGAACAAAAGTTGTAGTAATGACAGTAGGCTGGGTCTCCGGGACTGGGGATGATGACTTCTTACCTTTCTTTTTAGAAGGTTTAGACTGAGAACTTTCAGAAACTTTCTGTCTTGCAATCTGTGCGTCTAAAGCTTCTTTAGTGAAAGCGTATTCTCTGTTTTTCCACTGGATACCAAACTTCAAAGCAATGGATCTCATCAGTGGAAGTTTTCTGATGAGATTAATCCAGTTTTCTGGTAAAGCAAATCTGTATCTTACAAAAACCTCCTTGGAAATTTCAGCTAAAACAAATTGAGAATCCTTTTCTAAAATAGAGAGGTCAACATCTTTGTAAATTCCTGATAATAGAGGAGATACCATTGGAGCTTCTGGTGATGCATTGATATCACCTGAAATTAAGCAGTTGTGAACGTGCGAAATGACATATGAAACCAAAGGTAGTGGGATTTCATGAAGAATCTTTCTCAAAAAGTGTTTAGTAGCTCTTGCAATCATTTCTGAAACTGAAAGTTCATATAATGAGTCCAAAAGGGAAAGAGTAGGAGCAGTGTTCAATTCAGTTGTTAAATTGTTTTCTGCTTCTTCTTTCTCCTTTTCTAAAGCCTCTTCAGCTTCAATTGCCTTTTTGTATTCAGCATCATCAACAGTACCACTCTCGATTGACTTGTTTCTCTTTTCAATAATAGCAGTTAATCTTGCTTTCTTTTCAGCTGCTTCCTTTTCTTCCTCCTCTTCGATGATTTTATTTGCTGCAGCAATTTCAGCAAGTTTAGCTTCCTGTTGCTTTAAATATTCATCTTTCTTTTTCAAAGCTAACTCAGCAACCTTACCTAAGTATCTGATGTTAATACCACTTTCATGAAGAAGTTCAGACAAATGGCGTCCATCAATGGCATTTCTATTCTCAAAGTCCGCAACATAGTCGACAAACTCTTCAACCAAAATTTCATTGACAAACTTGGAAACCTCTCTAACTTTTTCTTCGTCTTTCTTTAATTCAGTCGCTAACTCTGGTGTTGGTGCTGAAGTAAGGGAAAATGCATCTGGGTTTAAAAGAAACAAAGATTCGTCAATGCCAATTGATGGTTTGGTTTCACCTTCAAGCTTACCTTCTTTTTCAAGCTTCTCCGTTTCCCTTTTAACCATAATAGCAGTTTCTCTCTTTATCCACTCATTAATAGCTTCTGGTCTAATCAAGGCTTCTTTGTGTGGATAAGAGTTTTCTTTAGTTGCATCATAGTTTGCCTCAATAAATTCAATGTCAAGTGGTGTGGTTCTGAATAAATCTATAATGTATGACTTACCATCGTTACCCTTAGTACCCTTGGTATATGCTGAAGTGACAACGTCAACAACCTCTGAACCATCCTTGTTCCAAACCTTGTGTGGCTTCAAATGGAATGCTTCACCAACAGGCTTGAACTTTTCAACAAACTCTTTATCAGAAGCAACCTTGGAATGATCATCAATGAAACCATATTTGACAGTTTGTTCAGGTTCCTCACCTTCCTTAGGTTCACTGTCATCTAAAATACCAGGAACTGGTGCTTGACATAACACTCTTTCACCAGCATAATCTACGACAGTTGTTAGTAATGTGTGAACACCAGTGATGTCAAATCTGTTCAGGTACTTCAAAGCAGCAACATCTTTACCGAAAGCATATCTCGCTGCTTCTGAATCACCAGAATCTTGAAATTGGCCAATAGAATCAACAGCTTTTGAATAGAATATACCATTTCTCAAGCAAATGTGAAGGGCTGCATCTTCTTCTGGATTCATTGGAGCAATTTCACCTCTGATAAAAGATAGCGCACCCTTGACTGCAGCAGTGGTAAATTCTGTACTACATGAGATAAGAGATTGCTCTCTGCCAATTCTTTCGTTCAAATTGTCCTTAGTAAATTCCTTGTAGTATTGGAAGTTTTTGTTCCAGTCAACCTGTAAATCCGAGCCATCGATGCCTCCATGTAATAAATTATATTGAGATCTACCAAGATCAGCAGATGCAGCTTCTGCATTTTGAACCAACCATGGAGAAGCAACAGTTGTTGCATTAGGTGCAATGTAAGTTTCCATTGGGAGCTTTGATAATCTTTCCTCATTTTCTTCCAATTGTTTGACTAAAGCAGGAGAAACTTCTTTCAACAAACCAATTAAAGAATAGTTAAAAGTGGATCTACCGTTCTTTGAAAGCGCCATTTCACCATCAAATCTACTGTTGGATGATCTGTTGATAAAAAAGCCACTGACATGGGCAGTAATATAGAAGATCTCAGACTCTAAAGTTTGCACTTGCAAGTACATTAGATCACCAGCTAATTTTCTGGATAAATCAGCAGGGCTCCACTGTGAAATGTATAAGGATTTCAATGCAGGAAGGGGTTTTGCATTTGGCTTTGCAACAATAGCATCACGGTTAGTAGGGTTTTCAAGAACTTCAGAAACAATTTCAGAAATCACAGTCTTCTCTTCATCAGTGACTGAAAAGACAGACTCTTCTTGCTTTTCTTCCTTTTCTTCTGAAGATTCCTTTTGATCTTTTTCAACAGGTGTGGTCAAACCTAAACTAGAATATGTGGATGCACCGTAACAAACACCATAAATTTCGGCTAAAGCTTGTTCCTTTGTTTCTAAGAAAGTGTATTCTCTGGTCTTTATGATATGCTCTCTTGCAGAGACTTCGGTGTAAGGAGCAAAAACTAAAGACAATGCAATGGTGTCTTCTCCTTCCTTAACCAATTCACCAACAGCAACCTCTTCACTGAGCTTTTCAGATTCAAAGCTCAGATTATAAGCAGTAAATTCTCTAGTAGATGGAAGAACCTTCAGCGTTTCGACAACATCAAATATTGTGTCATTGACGGAACATGGAATTTCTAAATCTTCCAATGCAGGAATCTGAATCTTTAAAGTAATGATTCTCTCATCTACCTTTTCTGTTTCGTTGTGATCGTCAGACATTTTTAATGAATGTGACCGAACACTTGGAATGATGGATAAATATTAAAGCTAAAGTGAACACAATCAGATTTACTAAGTGTCGAAACCAATCAAATTGTTCAGTTAGACATTTTCAATTTCGACGTCGACGTTCACCCCCGCAATTCCAAAAACGGTTTTAATTTCAACACAGCCCGCAAAAACCAGATGACACATTACATTTTTTCCACTTACTTCATTCGCTAGTCCGTCTGCAGTTTGTGCACGGATCATGAAATTAACCGCTGGTAGTTACAACATTTATAAATATAGATGTTAGAAAAGTATATAGTGGAAAGCTAAATATTGATCTAATCAACTCTAATTTGTTTGTACATGTGTAAGGTCAAATACATGGAAGCTAGGAAACCAACCGTACCGCACATGATACCAACTAGGGTAGCAATCACTAAAGAATAACCTACATACAATACAACCGATGTCAGTCCACCTAAGTTAAGTTTTGACATCAATATTGCATGGATAAAAATGTAAACGGAGATACCTCCACCAACAAAGAACGATTTCCATTGCCATTTGTAATTTTCCCCACAAAGAGAGAAGTATATTAGAAGCAAAGTCACCAAAGAACATGTAATCAACATTAAAACAAAACAGAAGAAAAGAAAACCAAACATGTAATAGATTCTGTTAAACCATAATGAGTTGTAAATGAAGTACATTTCAATAGCAATTGCCCCAAAAGGGAAAATACCAGCAATCAGTGCAAGATATGGAGTTTTCATGTATTTTGGTTGTGGAGGTATTTGTCTAACAATTTGGTTAACCTTAACTGGTGCTTCAACGGGTGCCTTTTTCAAACCAAGAACTGATCCAATAAATGATAGTGGAACAGATATAGCAAACCAGATAAATATTATAGCAAGCATAGTTCCCGCTGGAACAGCACCTGAAGAGTGTGCAAGGATCAAGAAAAAGTTGATAAAAAGGAACATGGAAAAGATAAATCCAGGGACCAAAAGTGGCGATAAAACCATATTTATTTTCCAGTCTTGTCCATTAAAGAATTTGTAGATGTAAGTAGAAAAAAATGATCCAACTAAACCAAAAAGACTGTAAAGAACAAACATTACAGTGGCTAATGAGCCTCTATTAGATGGTGATAAAAGACCAAATGCAGCTAAACCACAAGTTGTGACACCCATGAGTAATATTTGAATACCAGAACCAATTAAAACTGAAAGTAACATCGGGTTTTTTGGTGGTCTGAAGACGTCACCATAAATTAACTTCCAGCCCATTTCGTCAATAACATCATCATCTAAATTCAGTTCATTGTATTTTTGGATATCATTTCTCAAATTTTTAAATAAAACGTGAGACATAATCACAGAAAGTATGATAACAATAATTGAGAAATTGATTAATGCCCACCATTGAATTTTAGGATCGTAAACATGTAGGTATTCATCCCATCTAGTAGCCCAAACTTTGTCAGAAGGAACCCAATACACTGAGTAAGTAAACGTGACATCTGTTGAATCCACATCCTTGCTTAATCTAACAGGTTCAGCTTCTTCCACATCACATTTCAAGTCTTCCGGAGAGTGGTTGATTGAACGCGGATTAACAACAGCACCTACTACTCTGTAAGAACCGTCGGATCTTGGATGGTATTGAATATAGAAATCAAAATGGTTGTATAAATGAGGAGTATTATCTGCATCGTCGTAACCAAGATTGAAACCTGAACTAAAGAAAACTTCTTCCGTCTTAGCATCAAGTAGCTCTCTTGCGACAGGTAAACCATCAATCATCATGTTATATTGGAAACCTGCTCTAATATTGTCATTAACAAAATTAACATCCTCCTTTGGGTATTTAGTTGTGCACAAAACATTACAAGTTGTGTTTTGTAAAAGGTTGAGATTGAAAGGGGAATTAAAGATTCTATCACCAAACAAAATTGATCCTAAACTCTCACTTTGTTTTTGTTCGCCACCTTCTGGTTTACAAAAATGGAACCTATCAAAATAATAATCGTAAGAGTAAAGGTATGTTTTTGATTTTTCATCTTGTTTCCTCAATGATGGAGTTATATGATTAACTAAAAGGTCGACTTTATCACCTTCCTCATAAATTGTTGGGGCAACGCCGGGCAAATAAAATGCCTCAACAGTTGAAGCGTACAATGCAGCAATAGTCACTAGTTTGCTGAAACCAAGCATTGCGTCTTTGTCGGGACTAGGAAAGAAAAGAAGAAGGTAATTGAATTACAGGAAAGAAGACGTGTTTTGATTTAGAATCTGGATATTGAGATTGAAAAGTTTCCGGCCACTTCAATCGAGGTACAACTCCACTAAACTGCTAAAGGAACTTTTTTCGCGTGAAGAAAACTTTAAAAGATTAAATAAAAAAAGTAGCACCGGCTGGTTTCGATCCAGCGACATCAGGGTTATGAGCCCTGCGCGCTTCCACTGCGCCACGGTGCTCTTAATAGAATTTAAAAGTGTTATGTTAATGCTACAGTTTTGCTTCCACGTGATTAGATTAATGTTTTAAGCCACAAACAGTTTGAGTTTTTTAGTTTTTTTCGTTACTTGTAGGATTTTCAGGAAATTTACATAAAATCAAACGACTTTTAGTAATAAACATCTTTTCGATTTATCCAAGAGCCCCATAATGCTTGCTATCGAGGAAAAATCAATTGATAGCCAAATAAAAGGCTTTGTATTATTATGTACGATTAATTTAACATTAAAAATTCAAAATTTAAATTAAACAATGATTGCAAAATATGCTTATATTATAAATAAATGCTAAAATTTTAGTTATCTAACCATTAATCATCCTTCTCCTCATACATCTTCGCAAAATCTTTATGAAATTTAGCTGTAATTCCTTCCCAATCAGGATAAATCACTCTTCTATCAGTAATAATATCATCGATACCATTAGGGAACGTCAGTTGAAACATCAGTTTCTCATATGGATCCTTGAGACAAGTATCACCTTGACGATCATCAGTTTTACAAGCGTCGTTATCTACCCACATTTTCATCTTATCTCTCCAAGTATGTCCATTATAGTTCATTTCTTCATGTCGACGTTGGAATTCAGTATCTAAAATACTTTCTTCATTTTCTTGCACAAATGCATATTCACCCATGAAAATGTCTCTTTTAAAATTTGTTAAATCTTCAATCATGTATAAATGGAAGTTTTTACAAGAATAAAGATTTGAATCTTCTAAAACTTTCTCCTTTGAAACATTATGATGCTTTAAAGCTAATTCAAATTCTTCAATCATCATACGATCAACACAACTATCAATTTTATGAACAACATCATGCTTATTTGGTGCATCTGCAATTTGAGTAATATCGATATACATACCTGTATGAATATCAATAAATCTAGCATCTATAGCATTAACTCTTCCCAAATCATCTCTATCAAAGAAAGGGCTACCAATATCAAGGAAATATTGTCCATAACCACTAGCATATTCATCATCTAAAGTTGAATCGATAATAATACTTTGATTAAAATATTTAGCAAGTGTCCACATACCTTTTGAACTTACTTGAACATCATGATCACTATCCCATGGTAGCATCATTTTATTAAATGAATGACCAAGTAAAGTACCATGAGCAAGCCATGTATCAATATTTTGATTATTTGTAAATCTAAGCCATGCTCTAATGATTCTACTTAAAATTGTAACTTTTTTATATTCAGGGAATTTTTCCTTAGTGTTGTAAAATCTCCAATCATAATGGGAACCTTCAATTTGATTAGATTCATCATAAATTGCAGGTTCTTCAAAATATTTACCATATTTTTTATTAGGGTAAAGTGCCATTTCATTAACTATATTTTCATGAAGAATATTATCCAGGCTACCAACTTTACGGAAATGTTTTAATTCCCTTTCAATATCTTTCATATTTGAAGGATTAATGAAGTCATCTCTTTTCAATGTAAAACTTGTCTTTTCTGATTGAAACTTAAAATTTACATTAATTCTAGCCTGATCATAAATGATGCTATCATGATAATCAGTATCTTTAAATTCAATATTGTATTTAGTGTTGTCTATAGTGTCAAGAATATCATGGAAAATTTCAACAAGTTTTGGGTAGCCTTCAAGGAAGCTTTCAGTTTCCATTTTATGTTTAATTTTTGAAGGAAAGACAGAAGTTAATTTATGCTCTTTTGTTTCAATTGGAACAATAATGTTTGTATGAGTATTACCGTCAACATAAATCAGACGTTTTGGAGGATCCATTGTATAATAAACGTAACTTGATCCATGCAAGATTCTAGCATGGGGTACCATTTTTTCTCCCTTTCTTGAAGTTATTTTAAATCTTGGATAATAACTCTTTGGTAAGCTTCTTGTTTCAGACCATGTAAGATCAGTACAATTTGGAAGTATGTCAGCTTCATTTTTGACAATACCAAGAAGAGACATTCTTGGGAATCCAACCAACTGTCTAAACTCTTGACAGCTCCTAATTGGTTTATTTTTATTTAATTTAGCAAATTGTTTACCATATTTAAAACGATCATCGAAATCCAACCAATCAGACCAAGAGAATTCCATTTTAAAATCTTGTGGTAATTCATTATTGTTTTGTTGAATTGTTTCCTTTATTTGATCAAGGTACATTGCAGGTACAAGTCTTTTATCACCAATTGCATAAGGTGGAGAATAATTAAAATCTCCAAGATTATCAATAATTTCATAAACTTCGTAAAAAGTGAGGGAATCAACAGGGTCAGGATCATAATAAGTAAAATTTGTATTTGGTTTATAAGATTTGTAAACTCTAATTTCATCTAATTTATCACGATTTAGTTCTAATATTTGATAAGAGTTAATAATCAGAGCAGTTGATAAAAGTGCAATTGCGATACTTGATTTTGATTGTAAAAATTGAAATGTGAATATGTAAAGGAATGCATTGACAATTGAGTGAACAACTTTTTTATAAACTTTCCAAGGTAAGAAAAATAAAGAGATTATTAATGATTTGATGAATTCTATTGCTTTGAGTAAAGAAGGTATGTTTATTTTTATATTTTTCAAATGTTGTCGCAAATTGAATTTCTCAGAATCATACGACGACGACAAATCTTCAAGTAGCAAAGTTTCAGATTCAGTGAACGATCTTTCAGTACCAGCCGAATCATTTTCTGAATCATCACGAGGGATAAACCTTTTAGTAGTTGATTGATCGTGATCCATCTTTGACTAAGAATAAAAGAAAAGAAAAGAAACGAAACTAAAATGAAAAAAGATTAATCAAGAGACTAGTGAGTGGTCCAGAAAATAGAAAAGATATAATGCATAGTACCTGATTTAGCGACATTGGCTGATGGACCCCTCCTACAAGCACAGTGACCGAATCTGATTGAATCCTAAGGTCGTGTGCGCGGTGAATATTCTTCGCGGACAAACGAGTATACAGTGCGTTGAGCCAGTAAAAACGCGCCAACGGTCCGCTCCCATAGTTAGTGCATGGGCCGTGCATAATTTATGCAAGCACTGCATTCCGTTTCGGCCGCAAGGGACCCCACTGTTCTTTTCGAGGGTTTGCACGCCAAGGCGCAGTCACGTGGATGGAAATAAAAGAGAGAGAGTGTGTGTGTATGTGTCTAGGTCACGTGCACGGGTATTTTCAGAACGTTCCAGCAGCCTCCACTTGCTGGACATCTCCGGAGATTCTAGGTTGAAAGGTTTACGTGGCTGATCAGATTGTAGTTGATACACTGCACAGTTCTCCCTTCTCTGCTACCAGGATTATTTCTAGATGCAACTTCTACAAATACTTTCTGCAATTGTTATCATTTCCACTAGTGGTGGCGGTAGTGCAGGTGCTTTAGATGGTGACGTGCGAGAACGGTTGGCCGGAATAGATGCGCGTTTCCGGAGTCAAGGACCGTCACTTGACGTTCTCAGTGATTACGATGCTGTTATTGGAGATATAAACGATGACAGGGTTTTAGCTAGTGTGATATACAAACATGGTGCGATTAATGCAGCTTTGCATCGTGAGAAACACGCTTTGGAAGATTTCAAAAAATGTAAAGATTCACATAGTGGTTGTCAGAAACGATATTATGAATTGGCCCTGAAATTCGGTGAAGCAGATGAAGTTTTGAAAGAGGGAAATAGATGCGAGGAATGGATAGTTGATGCTGAAGGGTACAAGCATGCACAGAATGTTTTGGAGATGGCATTGGTTAATAAGAAATGGAAAGAATGCGTTGAAACATGTGATGTGATTGAATCTATTGCGGAAAGGGACGATTTAGCTATGAGAAGTAAGGTGCATTGTTTACAAGAGATGATTCACAGTGAAAGTAAGCAAGTTGATGTTGATGATGCAGTGAGGAAAATCGTGGGAGAGTATGAGAAGTTACTTACGCAAGAAGTGAAACATGTCGAGCTTGATGATTTTGTTCATGGTGGAGAAATGGCAATGTTTGCAATAGGTGTTGGAAGTGGTAAACTTGATTGTGATAAAATCATTAGGAACTGCTTGAAAATCGATAATGACTACGAAGGGTGCAAAATGTTGAACCGGATCAATTTGAAACTACGCAAGTTACTCCACTCTATTGCAGACGTATCGGTATACTACTCTTTTATTTACACTGAAGCACCTGAATCTGTTGATGAATCACGAGTAGCTGATGTCGAATTATCTGTGGACCAATGGCGTACACTGAATTCGTTACTTTTCAACGAGAAGGAGAAAATTGTGGCTAAAAATGGCCTTGATGTGACAGCATTTGAGAAGTATGGTGTTGATGTTAGTCGTGCTAAGAATAATTACGAAATAGTAAAGAAACTGTATGAGAAAGTTGTAGCAGCGGGTGAAAATAGCAAAAAGACTAGATTCTGGATTGACCTGGAAAGAATGGCACGTCAATCGTTTTTGGAGATTGGCGAGTTAAAAAAGATGCCAAGAGAACTAAAGCATAAGAAGAAGGAGGACAAAGATTTAGTTGACTACGTGGTGGAGATGGATGGATACCTCCGCAAAAAGGATTGGACTAGGGCTAAGAATGTCTTTGAAAGCATGTCACGTGGCCTGCGGCTCAGCCGCGCTGTTCGCGACCGCGAGAAACGTTTCAAGGAGGCTCAGCACAGAGAGAATCAGCGACACAGACAGCAACAACAGCAACAGCAATGGCAGCAACAACAGCAATGGCAACAACAGCAACAACAGCAACAGCAGCAACACCAACGAACGTCACCTGCTCCAGATACCAGTGTCGACTACTACAAGGTGCTTGGTGTGGGAAAGAAAGCAGATGAGGCAGAAATAAAGAAGGCGTACCGTGCCAAAATGCGGGAGCATCATCCGGACAAGGTTGCAGCTGAGGATGCAGAAGCAGCTGAGTCGAAGGTTGCTGAGATCAACAACGCGTATGAGGTCCTTTCTGATTCAGATGCTCGTGCAGCGTACGATGCTGAACGAGAACGACCACAGGGATACGGTCAGGGCTTCCAGGGCTATCAAGGTTATCAAGGTTATCAAGACCAACCACGCCAACCAGGCCAACAGTACGCGTACCGTGCACAGCCAGGTAGTGGAGGTGGTAGTGGTCAGAAGTTCAACTTCAACTTTGGCGGTTTCGACTTTGGTGGGTTCGGGTTTGGAAACGGTAACAGCAACACTGGTGGTGGCGCCAAGGGCCAAGCGAGGGGCCAAGCGAGGGGCCGGAGGGAGCGGAGAAGGGGGCGGTGAAGGTGAAGAGTTCTCCCCGCACAGTGCGTCACTTGTGGGCACGCTGGGGACCAACAGCCAACAGCCAACAGCTCCGAAACGGTCATGCGATTATTCCGTGACCTGAGAAACTTGTCCTTTTAACTCGTATACATCGTTTATAGTAGCACATCTTTCCGTTTTTATAAACCGTTGACATTTCTTCTTAGATCAATAGTATCAACAGTTTTAGTTTTCTTTACATCTTTTTCATAACAACGATTATAGGATGTTTAGACAAATCACCCATACTGGAATAAAACATTCCCAAAGGGTCTCCGCTAAGGCCCTTCATTCACAACCTCAAACTTCAACAAATAGACTCTATTCACAAGCTATAATAAATCCTATTGTACCTTCTCAAAATCCTTCTCAATATCATCCTCAAAATGGTAATCATCATCAACAAAATAGTAATTATTCCTTAAATAATTTACATTCACATCAACAGCAACAACAACAACATCCAACCTTATCTATCTCTGAATATTCTTCTCAGTTAGCTCTTTTCGATGAATGTTTAGCTCAAAATTCAACTTATGATTTAGCAACTGGTAAAATTTCAGGTGGTGGTATTAACCATTTTTGGTTAGCTGTTAAAAAAATTATTCCAATTTATCGTTCATTACTTTATTCTGGCCAGTTAAATGAAAAGAGAATGGCAGAATTTGTCTCTCTTTTAAGAAATGGTTTAAGAATTCATAGATTGGAACTGTCAAAATTAAAGAAAAATTTAGATAAAGATTCAAATAATCCAATTAAAAATATTCACTATTTATTAACATGTGCAATTAGAGAAGTTTCATATAATTTATTAGATGGTTTGGTTTCACTCAATTCTCATGGTTTAACTCATCTTTTCAAAGCTTATAAAGATTTGGGTTTCACTCAAGAAGCGGTTCATATTTGGGAATCAGGTAAAAGTAATCCTGCATTATATCAACTATTTACTTCTGAACCCGTTTTAGGTTCAATATTCCCTTTCTTAGTTGAATCAGGTGATTTCGATTTTAACGAAGTTTGGCAAATGTATTCAAATATTAAAAATTCAAAATCTAAAAATGAAAAATTACATAATGAACTCCAAGTTGGTATGATTAGAGTTTGCCTTTATAAAGGTAAAACTGAAGAAGCTTTAAATATTTTTAAACAATTAACTTCAGATGTTTACAATAATTTCCAAAAGAAAGGTATTGAACCTCCAATTAATGTTAAATCTTATATGACAATGGCACATTTATCATTTATTGGATTTTGTAAAGAAATTGATACTGCAGATTACTTTTTCAATGATGCAGTTAATGAATCAATGCCTTATCTTACACCATTACAATTGAATTTTATTAAAAAGTATATCACAAATACATGGGAAATTACCAAAGATTATGAAAAAGTTAAAAAAATTTGGCTGATCACTTGGAATCATTATGAGTTAAAGAAAACTTCAAATTCTTCAGTTTCTTCTTCTTTGAATGACGCTTTCTTAACAATTTTCTTCAAAAAATACCCAACTTATTCCACTGGATCCTTTAATGAATTGAAAAGAATTATTAATGACTATTCTTTAATAAGAGCAATTGATGAACCTTTTATCAATGTTTTATTATCAAAATCAACTAATTGGCATAATTCGGAAACTTTTGAGTATATTTTAAATACCGCAAATTCAAACCATTTCTCAAAGACAAATGTTTTCTATAGATGTTGCCTTAAAGCTTGTGGTTCAGTTGATATTGACCAATTTTCGATCTTAACATTATTTAGACAATTATTATCAAACAATGCTTCAAATGGTATGAAATATATTGCGCACGCTGATTGGGTAGCTTTGAGAGATGCAACAATTAACTCTCCTCAACTAATGAGTTTTACATCAATCAATGATAGAATCGATCTTTATTTCAAACTTTGGAAAATTTGTTCTTGCTCTTTCATAAGTCTTGACAATTTTAAAAGTTATATCCTTAAGGACATTAAATTAAATCCAAACTATTCAAGAATATTCCAACAAATGCCAAATATCAATATAAGCGATATCGAAGTCCCAGAAATTGGATTTTTCGAAGTTAATAAATCAATTACCGCTTATTTAAGCAGTAATTATCAACAATTTTAAATACCTCTAAACCTTCGCTCATTTAACGATTCTATTTAGTTATGACTTATTCGATTCCATTTCTTTATACTCTCTCTTTTTTTCTTCTTCTTCTTCTACAGATTTTATAAAATGCTTATTTAATGACACAACATTCAAGGGAAATACAAGTTAATCATAAATACACACGTACAAATTTACAATGAATATCAATTAAACCTAAAACTTTAAAATAACTTTACCCTTTGCCTTACAGCTAGCAACCTTATCAAAAGCTTCTTCAGCTTGGGTGTAAGCATCGTAAACTGAATCAATAACAATCTTAAGTTTCTTCTCCTTAACTAACTTAGCAATTGCTACTCCATATTCTGGATCAGGTGTGGTCCAGACTGGGTAAACCTTAAACTTAGTCATTCTCAAAGTACTTGAAAGTTTGTTTTTCAACATCTTCCAACTTGGTAACATGTTATAAAGTCTAATGTTCTTGTAATCTAAAACATAAGATCCACTGACTTGACCAATAAATCCACCTTCAGAAACAATATCATCAAAATAATCAAATACAGATTCATCTCTAACTGTATCCAAAATAACATCAAACTTACCCTTGGATTTAACAAAATCTAAAATTTGCTGCTTCTTGAACTCATCACCCTTATGATAGTCAATAGTCAGATCTGCACCACCAGCAGTAACTCTTTCCGCAGAACTTGATGAACAAGTTGCTACAACATTACCAGCTTTAAAGTAATGCTTTGCTAATTGCACACCGTAGTAACCAACAGAAGTACCGGCACCTAAAACCAACACATTCTTTCCAGTTAAATCACCTTGGTATTGTTTCAAACCGGCAAAGGCGGTGTTAGAAACACATGGTAAAGCTGCAGCTTCTTCAAAGGATAATCCTTCAGGCATCTTCTCAGAAACCCAAACAGTTTTTGGCTCAAAGAGTGCATAGTTGGAAAATGAACCCCTGGTAGTAAGTTTCAATAAATCACCATAGATTTTGTCACCTTCGGAGAAGCCTGTTTCAGATCCAGCCTTGATCACAATACCAGAGTAATCACCACCAATAATCTTATCCTTTGGTCCATACCAGCTCTTACTAAATGCCTTAAGAATGCAATCAACAGGATTCAAAGAAGTAGCCTTAATTTCTACTAAAACTTCAGTAGGCTTGACAATAGTGTTAGGAGTAACAGGAATTTCAAGTTCTTTAACAGTCAATGGAGTGTATCCACTTTGATAAGTGACAGCTTTGATGGTTAACTTGTTATCTTTAATTGGTAATCCGGTAGTCATTTGTGAATTGTAAATAATAAACTTGATTAAACGACTTTAGAAAGGGTTCAAAGTACGTGAGAAATAGCTTTTATCCTAAACCATTTGTAAGCAAGAAGACCTTTTTTAATAGTTGCGCCGACCTTCTCCGGGACGGCTGCTTAATTTTTCCATCCCATTGCACAAATTTTTTTGTCAAAAATCGATGTCGGCTCGTTCGGGATCCAAATGGAAACTCGATCACCTTCTAGAAGCTTCTATTAGCTTTTATGAAACATGTACCCTTTGAGAGTACTTTTGGAAAACGTGTTTAATAATCAATGTAAGGAATATCAATCTCGTGATATAGCATAGTCAAAACTTTGAAAACAGTAAAGAACCCATACTTACAAAACCCGAATATGAAAAAAAAAACGAAAGCAACACAACCCTGATCGAATATTGGAGACATAATTGAGACCCATTTCCATTCACGATACCCTTAAATCAATTTATATATCCGATGGCAACCACAAATTGCAGGACCCTTAGAAGCAAAAGAACATCTCTTACTAATCAATGTCCAGCTCGCAGATTATGAGCCTCCTTGTAGATTTCGGACTCCATGTCCGCGAAACCCGATGTAATCGATAATGCATCTTGTTTTGTTTGATAAAGCTTCGATAGTAGGGTGGTGTTTTACATATAATTAGCGGAAAACAAACAACTGATACAAACATGTCAACAAGGCTTAAAATTTATCCAAACTATGGTATTGGAATGTTTCACGTTGGTGAATCACTTACCCAATGCGTCAAGAAATTGCAATCATTTGGAAACGATATTGAGTTTCGATACAGTAACCTAAACTTGATTGTTGTGTGTAATAAAGCGATGGGCGTTATTTTAAACTTTGATTCATTTTCTCAAAAACTAATTTTTATTCAATTAGCTGTTAAGACAGAAGGAATCAATTACATATATCAAAACAACACGATTACCAATTTTACATTCAAAAATGTGTACAATCGCTTTTTTGGGCCGACTTTTGAAGGAGATTACGACAAAACTGAAAATAAGTATTACCTATCATATTGTGGTATTAGCTTCATATTTAAAGATGTTGACAGTTCCACAAACACAAACAAAAAATTGAGTACGTGCGACAATGATGTAAACTGTAGTACCATTATGATCTACAGAAGTGATAAAAACGTTAACTGGCTATGCCATTCTAAAAAAATCTGTGAATCTTTAAATAAAACTCCTGATTTATTGTATATGAAAAACTTGGATGAGTTGATTTATACCTCAGAAGAAAAACCAAGTATTTGGCTTGTCAAAATGAATTTAAATGACAATAGCAAACTTTCTTTTGATATAATAAAGAATGGGGTTCACAACCCTTACCAACTTGATATTGGTATTACTAGCATGCATTCAGTTATAAATCAGTTTGGGTTCCCTGATAATACCATATGCAAAAGAAAGAAAAGAACAAATTTAATGAAATTGAAAAAGATAGAATGTGTAAACAAAACTTTCAGCTTTGAATCAACAAAGAGTTACATGCCCATTTCTGTTATTGACAAATTTCCAAACATCCAAAAATTAATCTCACCTAACGGTATGCTTACTGATTTAAACTGTGACCAGGAAATGATTATAATTCATAACTATTTTGATCTCGGACTAGATGTTGTCTACGATTTGGATGCAAGTATGAATGGTTCAGGAATAGTAAGCCGTGTTATATTGCATCAAAATTCAATTGAGTCTCTTGAATTCCTTAGATACACCAAGATTCCTGTAATATATATGAATTCTGACCGTAATACAAATGGATTAAATCTGAAAACTTTATCCGAAGTTGGTAAAGCCATCAAATTGACTTTCCTCCCTGTATTTTTGGATCGTAAGGAATACCACGTGGAAGAATCTGTTGACGCAAATGAAGATTTTGAAATCATCGACTCCATAGCTCCAGATAACACATCAGAAGATGAGAAACTTAAGTATTGGGGATTGTCTCGCTATGATGGATGTCAATTTGCCATTTGGGAAGCATTGATTAGGGATGATGAAATTTCTTGCATCACTGTGCTTGATTCGAACTAATTCTTCTACAATAAGAACAAGACGCTAGAACATGAGTGTCATCAACTCCCCTTAACGAAGAGTTTATTTAGCTTCCAAATGGTTGAATATGTTTATCAGAGAAATGCAAGCGATGCTTTTTGCATACATAGAATTGTCCGCATAGAAATTGAAACAGCGAAACATTTTGAACAGGTTTTTGATCATCTGACAGTATATTTCCACCTTACTTCAGTGTAGCTGATTATGTGAATATAGCCTTTCCTCTTATAATTTTCAACAAATTCCAAAAATCACAAATGTACAAAACACAGTTTCCATATCAATTTTCTTAAAAAACTAATTCATTATGCTTATTGTATTTTAAAACCCATTCTCCAAAAAGTCATACTTAATTAGAGTGAGGCTAAACTATTAAAGTCAATTGCAGGAATGTGTTAAGATCTGACTTCAAGTCATACGTATAAATCAATTTAAACCATAATCTGAGGCTAACCTTCTGCCAATCTTAGAAACAGCCAAAGTCGTGGTATATGTGCTAATTATGTCAAGTTATCCTGGTTCAAATACCGGCTTTATCAGTTCTAGGATGAATCAACATGAGCACGATTGATTTTTTGTATTTTGGTTGGTATAATTCAAATCAATCAGGCCGTTGCTATCAGCATCTTCATCTACTCCATGGTAGAATTTGTCATCAACATTGTTAGTTATAAATTCAAACATCTCCTTGACTCCATCTCCGGACTTAGCACTAGTTTTGAAAACATTTATAATTTTATCTTTGTATTTACCCTCTAAATTTGTCAACTCCTCTTGGTCAATCTTCCAATCTAGATCCACTTTATTACCAACTAAAACGACTTGAATCTCAGGAAATTCTTCAAGCTGGGTCATCCAATATTCGGCCTTTGCAAGACTAAGACTATTGTTGACATCGTAAACAACTAACGCAAGATTCGCATTTCGATAATACAGTGGTGTAAGATTATGGAACCTCTCCTGACCAGCGGTATCCCAAATCTGCAAGTTTACAACTTTCTTTGGCTCACCATTAATTGTGTCTACCACGATTTTTTTGTTGATAAAAGCAGCTCCAATTGTTGATGATTTTTTATCGTTGAACACATTCGTTTGTAATCGTTCAACAATTGAAGATTTTCCAACAGATGATTCCCCCAAAAACACTATCTTATAATCGGCAATTTTCAATTCATCAGTAGACGTGGACATTGCTCAATAATATTTTCTTAAGTCTTGCTGGAATGAGTTTACCAAATTTCCCAGGTGCATTATATATTAAAAAATGCACTCTATTTGTGTCGAGGGCTTAGCTTTTATAGTTTGATAAGTTTCCTATAAAAATACAAATCGTTATGATCATAATTTAGTCTAAACAAAATTGTTATATAGAAGCCTGTTACATACAGGGTCTATGTGAATAAATCGAGTCTATATAGAAATGTCTTCAGAGGCCAGCTGATCATCAATGGATACAACGTTCTCAGTGTAGTTGTAGAGACGGGCATTATATTTGGTAACTCTCTCTGTTTTAGCATAGATTTTGTATCCAATGAGCATGAAGAGATAAACAAATACACCCACATATGAAGTCAAAAAGTTTTTATAGTTAAATTTTGGAGTAAAAGCATCATATCCGTTGAAGAAAGTGATAACGCAAACAAAGAATAGAGCAGCATATGCAGGGTATGGTTGGAACCACATTCTGAAAGGAATTTCATCTCTTGGAACATTTTGAGCAACAGTGGCATGGTAGAAAGTAATATAAGAAAGTAAAATATTGATCCATGTGATCAGACCAAAAACAGAAACAGCAGATGTAAGATAATTGAAAATATCTGCTGAACCTTGACGAGTAGTCATGTATGCTAAAAGACCGTACAATGAGGAAACTGTAGATGCCCAGTATGGATTACCATTTTTATTAAGTTTGAGGAAGATCTTTGGTGCCATACCATCTCTTGCTAAACCATAAAGAGATCTTGAAGCTAAGTAAACATCTGAGTTTGCTGAACCACCAATAAAGAAAAGAAGACAAGCGTTAACAAAAGATGGCAGAACTCTAATTTTGGCAGATTGAAATGCAATAACAAAAGGAGAAGCAGATGCATTATTATTACCGTTACCCAAGTTAGGGTTGAGTGGAGAAACAGAGATACCCATAATTAAAACACCGATAATATAGACAACACCAATTCTGAGGAACGCTTGCTTTGTTGCCAGTGGAATACTCTTTTTAGGATCTGGCGCTTCACCGAAAACAATACCAATACATTCACAACCACTGTAAGCGTAAATAGACTGAATGACACAAGCCCACCAGCCAAGGAATTTACCCTTTGATCCTGGGAAAATATATGGGAGAAATGCAGTTCCATGGCTCCAGTATTGGAAACCAATACTTTGATTATTTGGTGCTCCACCCGCAGAGACAACAATAGCAGTGACAAAACAAATTGCAAGGGTTAGTAGTTTAACTATCGAAACCCAAAATTCAATTTCACCATATACACGAACATCAAACCAGTTCACAAAGACAACAACGACGAGGAAAACGGTAACGAAAATACCTGTGTTCAAATCAGGTCTCCAGTATTGGATAACAATACCCACAGCAGATAATTCTGAAGGTAAGGTAATACCGTAGTAAAACCAGTAGTTCCAACCTGCTGCAAATCCTAAAGCTTTATCACAATAACGAGTACAATAACCTGAAAATGCTTTGTCCATAGGAGAGAAAGCTGCCATTTCACCAAGAGAGAATAAAACTGTTAAAAGCAAAGAACCTGAGAAAAGGTATCCAAGAAGAAGCGATCCTGGTCCACCTCTTTGCAACGCTGTACCTGCACCGATAAGAAGACCAGTTCCCAAAGCTGAAGCAATAGCCATCATGGAAACATGTCTTTTCTTAAGATCTCTCTTTAATAATTGGTCACAGGTTGATCTGTTTCCATCTTGGTCGATGTAAACGGTTAAGTTGGAATTAACTTTATCGATTTTTGAATCGGAATCCTTAAAGCCAGATTTCTCCATGCTTGCAGCTTTTTTTTTTCCTCTACAAAGCAAAATCAAAAAGAAGTCAACTTTGAAGGCAGCAAAAAGTTTTTATTTTAAATATTAATAATCATCTTTATCAGTTTAGGGCGCTACTGCACGAATCGCATACTCCACAGCCTAAACTTAGTTCGCCGACTTACAAGTTGGGGCAGATTGATGATTCACGAAAAGAATTCGGTAATGCCACATGAGTACGTCAAAATTATACGTCAAAACGTGACTCGTTAAACCGTTTTTCGCCAATTTTCCGGGCCGTTATGCTGTCACTTGAGCGGCATTCCGAATTTTTACGCAAAAACCGATTTCTGTTGGTACTGTGGCGTAAAAAATTTTAGTTGATTTGAGTAAATTTTCGGATTATTAACGTGCGCTTACAATTACAATGGTTACACAAACTTACACAGTGAAAGGAGTGCGTACATAAAAGTGGCTGTTGTAACTATAAGTTCTGCGTAAACCACTTGCAATACTGGTCTATATCCTGCTATGTACCCACCAATAACTAGACATTGAGCATTTACTAACAATGCTGATCGGCAATAATGTTGCAATGCAAAATTAAGTATAAACAATAATAGCATTGTTAAATGCCCCGTTGAAGACATAACTTCCTTGAAATCATCATCTTGCTCTTTATCACTATCAATTTCATCATCGATACTATCTAGAACTTCATTTTTGAAACCCATTCGTGCTTTCAATTTTGCTTCGATACCGTCTAATATAGCTAAAATCTGATTAGTATTAGGCCTACTTTCTGGATCCGGGGAAACAAGAGCTTCAATTAAAACTATCCAGTCAACCAACAAACCAGTACTACCAGTTGTACGTAAATCATACAAATCTTCAAACAATCCAGTGCTTAAAATTTGTTCACTGATTTCTTCAGGATCTCCGTTATCTGATGTAAATGGAAGTTTACCAAAACATAAATAGTAGAGAATCATACCTAATGAATAGACATCACTTGAGTAACTGAAAGCCCCTGAAATCCCCTCAGATTTACGCCTTTCGATAATCTCCGGTGCACAAAACTCTAATGTACCGGTATTACCAGTTGATTGGAGATTATTCTGCCATTTGTCTTCGATTGAGGAAACCATAATTGATTCACCAAAGTCAGAAACAAGTAGCGTTGGTATTTTATCCAACTCTTCAAGAGAGGTAATTGGTTGGTAAGTTGGATCAATTTCAGTTTTGAAAAGACAGTTTGAAGGTTTTAAATCACGATGCAATATATTCAAATCATGTAAATAATTCAAACCTTTAGTTATATCTGTAAAAATTTTAAAAATTTCATAATTGTTCAGCAATCTAGCCTTTTTCAAATGTTTCAGTTTTTTCCTTCTTAATAGCTTTTCTTCAAGTATATTATATTTTGGATCTTTAATTGATTCTACGAAATCTTCTAATGTACCACCAGCACAATATTCGAAAAGTAAGAAAACAACGGGTATTTTAGGACTAAACCTTGAAACTTGATCAACTTCAATCCAAACATGATTATATTTGACAATGTTATTATTGTTATGATTATTTTCAGTGATATTACAACTCAAGTCATAGAGGAACTTAACTTCATTTAATATTTTCTTCAAATTATTAACATCATCACCGATAGGTATTTTTTTAAGTGCGAAAACACCTAAATTTAAACCAAGTAATTCATGTTCAACTTTATAAACGGATCCGTAAGATCCGGAGCCAAGTTTTGACAAAATTTTGAAAAATTTGTCAAAGTAACCTTGATTTATTATTTTTTCACTTATAGAGTTAAACTCTATATGTTCTGAAATTTCTTCACCATCATCAATTGTAAGTAAAGAATCATTATCTTGATTGCGTAACATTGAATTACGAAGAAGTTTGAAATAGTCACCACGTATAAGATTACCTGAACTATTAGTTGTAAAGTCGTATAAATTAGCCAATGGGTGTGATATTGTTAATCCATTGTTAAATCTTAACATTTTATCTGAATCCAACTCATTAGAAGTAGACGAAGATGTTGATGATCTTTTTGGTGGTGAAGTTGAAGAGCTTGAGCCTCCACCATCATTAAAATCATTATAAGTTCCGCAAGCTCTACAAACAAATCCTGTATGTTGTCTAGAAGAATTTCGCCTACTTCTTCTTTGATGGTTATTCAATGGTGGATCCGAGTTCCTGTTATTTATGAAAGGTGTTTCTGATTTTATTACTTCAAAATCATTTGACAAGAGATTATAGAGTACAACTTCACCTGATTGTTCATTCCTGTATACAACGGTTAATTCTTTCCCCGAATCAGAATGTTCCAAAACATCCGAGCTATTGTACCTGATCAATGACATGTGCTTTTAATAAAGTAAAGGGCTAAATAACGTTCCATGTGTGAGGGACTAAACCAAACAGAGCTCTCCTTTATTGTTGTTTAAATATTTGCCACGCGCTTACGCATCTCCTACTTCAGGTCACGTGCAAGAGAATTATTATTCTTGAAACTATATATCAAAGAGATAGTTTTCAAGATCGCTATTGTCATCTGAGTCGACAATACTGTGGGTGTTGTAGATATCAAGATGGAGGTTATGAGGGGGATCAAATGAAAGGTCTTGCAAATTCAAATTGATTAGTCTTTCAGTGTCCAAGTTTAGGTTTGTTGAATCGTCGTCATTGATCAATTCATTATCGAAAGCAGTTGATTCAGCTACTGATTCAATTGCTTCAACCTTAGCCTCCTCTGCTTGATGTAATTTTTCCTTCAGATCGGATACTAAATGTTGAAGTTGTTTAATTTTCAGATCTTTATTCTCCTGAGTTAGTTCTAAATATCGTACTCTCTCTCTAAGATCTTTGATTTGACGATCCTTAGAAGTACTTAGTTTACTAAGGGAAACAATTTTATCATTCTTTTCTGCTACAACTTTCTCAAGTTCAGCAATTTTCCTATCCTTGACATCAGGGCCTTTGATTGGTTTTGAGATTGGTTGTTTTAGATTCAATGGAGGTCTTCTAGTTGCAGTTGATGATATTGTTGATGGTTTTGCACATAAGATAGAATGCAGCTTTTCCCTATACTGTGCAAGGTTATCGTGAGGTGTTGTCATGGTTTGCTATTTAACTTTGGCGATGCATGTTGTGAGTTTGTAGATTGGATGGAAAAAAAGGGGAGCGAGTTTTCTACTTTGTTTCATTTTTTTAGTTTGTAAATTAATAATTTTTGAAACGCGTTTTGAGGGAGGAAACCTTTTAGCGGCTCAGCCTGTTGAAATAAGCGATTAGAGTATTATTAAAACGTATTAGAATTAAGAAATGAAATTATTAAATTACTTAATGAAAAGTGGGATTACAATTAAACTGTAGCTGTACCTTCACTTTGCTTTTCACCGTCGGAAGATTGAAGTGGAGCTTCATCTGCTTCCTTTGCATCAGCGAGTTCAGGGACAGCTTTAGATCTGTGTGGTTCAGGGATGAACATTCTAGATTCTTGATAAGTAAATTCACCGATTTGAGCAGCATCAGTACCTAATTCTTCTTCTTCTTCAGATAATCTGATTTTGAGGAAAGGAATTCTGTTCATTGTTAATAAGATGATAGATGTAAGAACGAATGACCAAGCATCAATTGAAACACAAGCAGCAAGTTGTAAACCTAATTGTCTATAATGATGATTAATCCAACCACCATCGATGACAACACCATAATCAGTTGCTGCAACGTAATCAGCAGCAAATAAACCTGTTAAAACTGAACCAACAAAACCACCAACACCATGAAGTGCGAAAACGTCCATACCATCATCGATGTGAAGGATATCCTTCAAGTCAACAGCATAATTACAGCAAAGAGCAGTAATTGCACCGATTGGAACAGCAAAATAAATTGGAACAAAACCTGCAGCTGGAGTGATACCAACTAAACCAGCAATAGCACCACTACACATACCAATTGTAGTCCATTTATGACCACAACGGAACCAATCGATAAACATCCAAGTTAAACCACCACAAGCAGCAGCTAAATTAGTATTAACGTTAGCGTAGAAACCTCTTAAAGAAGCATCACCAGCTGAACCACCATTAAAACCGAACCAACCAAACCATAGGAAAACTGTACCTAAAACGACAGAAGTAACGGAATGAGGTTTATATTTAGGAACTCCCTTTTCAGTTAAAGGATCTCTTCTTTTACCACAAATGAAAGCATAAGCTAATGCACCAAAACCTGAAGCTTGATGAACAGGTCCTCCACCAGCGAAATCGTAAGCACCAAGTTTAGCTAACCAACCATCACCATTCCAAGTCCACATTGCACAAGGACAATAAACAACTGTCATCCAAATGAATAAGAAAACCATCATTGGACCTAAACGTGCTCTTTCACAAGCACCACCTAACATAATGCAACCAGTAATCATTGCAAACATACCTTGAAAGAAACAAAATACGATATCAGGTAAAGTTGAAACCCCAGTATTTAAAGCTAAAACATCTTTAAGACAAAAATATTCAAGTGAACCTAAGAAATGAGAATGAGCTGTACCGAAAGTAAGTGAATAACCCCAAAAGAACCATTGGAAGGAAATTAAACAAATTGCCATAAGTGAAGCCCAAAGTAAGGATAAAGCATGTTTCTTTCTAGACATACCAGAATATAATAAACCAACACCTGGGATCATGATCCAAACTAAGGCACCAGATACCATAACCCAAACCATACTTGCGCCATCATATTGTGCGGACAAATCTTTTGTCCACACGTCATTTGACATTTCACCAGCCATAATTAAAATGAGATGTTGTTGTTGTTAGAGAGAAAGAAAAGGAGAAAGGGAGAGAGAAGGAGAGAAGGAAAGTCTAAGAGCAGAAAGTTACAGGGACTAGAAGGGAAAAGAAGAGGCGGAAAACGGTGAAGCTTTATAGAAGCAGAATGATGTGAAGATGGGAAAAGAGATAGAAAGATCTCAGTGGATAGCAGAAGATGGATTGGTTGATTGATTGATGGGATGAGAATGAGAGGATGCGAGTCGGTCAATCAATCAATCAATCAATCAATCAGTCAATCAATCAATCAATCAATCATCCACTCACCCACTCACCCACTCTATCAATGCACATTTGAAGAAAACAGTTCTGTTAGGATGTGTCAACAGAACAATAAGGATATGGTGCAGCTGGGTTGAGTAGCACTCGTTTCCACGCAGTTCCAACGGTAATAGGG
This sequence comes from Pichia norvegensis, assembly GCA_030570285.1. Classification (NCBI taxonomy): domain Eukaryota; kingdom Fungi; phylum Ascomycota; class Pichiomycetes; order Pichiales; family Pichiaceae; genus Pichia; species Pichia norvegensis. Next base: position 26,614 of record JAJLVM010000011.1, read on the forward strand.
TCGCTCCCAGAGCCCTATCAGACTACACTATCGCTCTATCGCTCTATCGCACTATCGCTCTCTCCCAGCTATCGCTCTCTCCCAGCTATCGCGCCAATCCCGGTCTGCTCTCCCCCGATAGCAACGTTCTGCCCGCGATAGGTCGATAAGTCGCCCGGGCCAATCAGCGCGCGCGCACAGCTGCCCGCCATCGCCAGGGACGCGGCCCCATTGGCCAGCGGGCACTTTGCTTTCGCAGAACAGACCCAGGCACGGCTGGACCGTCGCTGCACTGACACAGCGTCCCCGTGGCGTTCGTTGTCTTGCCGCATCAGCGGACATCCAGCTAGACCTTGCCCGGTCACGTGCGGGCGGGGACGATCGGCGCAGAGGGGGTCTGGCTTTTCACGCATTTTCGCTTTTCACACATTTTCTCTTTTCACGCATTTTCGCTTTTCACGCATTTTCGCTTTTGCGTCTGCGTCTGCGTCGACGAGACAAATCCTGTCCTGACTTCCACTTCCCGTCGAACGTCCCTTCCTTAGCTACTACCTAACAACACTCCGTCTACCCATCTAACATCTCCGACTCCACATCTGTCTCTACTGCTCCCAATTTATTACAAGTACAATTATACTACAACTTCAACTTACTAATCGTCAACAATCTACCACCCCTTTTTGACCCCTCCAATTCTCTAATGTCCGTGCAAACCCTTTCCACGGCTTCTCCATCTGCACGTCACCAAAGTGATTCCATTGATCGCGATATAAACAACTCTAATACTGAAAAGAGTAACAATGATCTTTCCTCTCCTTCTTCAAAAGACGATAAAATCGATCCTGCTTTAAATTCAAAAATTTCAATTGATGAAAACACTGAAAACAACAACTCGCAAATCAACAATCACCAAAATGAAAATGAAAATGAACATGTTAATGAAAATGAACATGTTAATAAAAATGGAAATGGAAATCTTGATGAAAATAAAGTAGATAATGATGTAGTCATGCATGATCACACCAAAAATGATAACCATTTAAATAACAATACAATTGAAAACAATTCCAATACTGATAAAAATGGTTCACATTCTCTCTTTATTTCTCATTTATCAACATTAAATAACATTATTACTGAAAATTTGGTAGGAATTGATACTTTGTATCCACATATCCTAAACAAAAATTATCAACTTAAAAAATACATTGACTATATTTCATCTCATGAATTTATTCAATTTGCTCATTATATTGAGAAACTTGAAAATAACGAACTCGATTTCCCACCTGATGACGATGATGAAAACGATTTAACTTCTGCTTCATCACCTTTAACTACTGCTGCTTCTTCTTCTGATCCTTCACGTGCAATGCAAGCACGAATTAACAATGTTCATGCTTCACTTTATCAACCTCAAATTCCATGTATACCTGGAACTCGTATCCCTGATATCGATTTAAATAATCAAGCTAAAACTGTTAAAGATGTTTGGGATGAATGGACAATTGGTCATAAAAATAAACCTCCACTTTCAAAACTTGAGAAAACTTATGGTACTCGCTGGCGTCGTGGCAGAATTGCTAAATCTGCTCAAAGACGTAAAAAAATAATAGAATTTATTGAAAGTGAATATCGTAAACATGCTAATATCCTTAAAAATATTAACGTTGTTGTTAAAGATTTAGAACAATATAGAATCTCGAAAGGTAAAGGTCTTTTCTGGTTATACGGTGCCTTACCTGATAGATTATACAATGATGCTGGTCAGCCAGTTTTCAAAAATAATACCGAAAATGATAAAGATGTTTCAAATAATGAAGTTGGTATCAGTAAAGATGCAAACAATTCTACTTCAAATGAGAATATCGATGATCATTTGAAAGATGTTGATGCAGCTGAAAAGGCAAGGAATAATGTTGATGCAAGAATGGAAATCGATGTCGTTGAAGAAGATGACGATGATGATGCTGAGGCCGCTGTGAGGAATGCAATCAACAGAATTGAAGAACAAAATCGCGATCGCCGTGAAGAGGACGATGATGATGACGATGACGATGATGATGATGATGATGACGATGATGGTGTTAACATGCAGTCTGTAGCTGACGTCGCTGCAATGGCTGCACTCACTGTCGAAGGTGAAGACGACGATCACGCACTCGTCAACTCCGCTGCATTAGCTGCCGCTGCTCAACATGTCGCCGACCAGCAGAGAAGAAGGTACCAACAGAAGAAACTCGTCAAGCCTAACCCTGGCAAGTCATCAAAACTGCAACGACAGCAGAAGGGCGATGGTGATGGTGATGGTGATGGTGACGCCGAAGGCGACGGCGATGGTGATGGCGACGGTGATGGTAGTCAGTCCGGTCATGGTCAGTCCATGTCTGAATTCATCAACGAAGACAACACTGATCCAGCGCTATCTAAATTGTAAAAACAAAACTATGTATTATCCAAATTATGTATTTTAAAAGAGTCAAACGATTACACGTGTTTTTTTTTTAATCTTGCGATTATAAATATCAAATACAAAGTCTAATCTAATCGATAAGTCTAATTATAGTTTCCTCAAAACCCAAAAGGATTGTCAGCTGTTGCGTTCGCCAAATTGGCACGACCGCTAGTCACACCAGCTCCGTTGTTAACTGAATTGCCAAACCCGAAACCGGTAGGCTGTGATTGCAGTGGTGCCGCATTGCTTGTCTGGCCGAATGTGTTGAACGGCATCGCTCCACCTGTAACTGTTGGATTGAACGTGGTTTGCGGGTTGGAATTGCCAAACGACGTTTGTGGTAAACCGCCTGTTAAAGCAGGATTGTTGAACGTTGTCTGCTGGTTGAATGTCGGATTGCCAAATGATGTTTGTGGTAATCCAACTGGGTTATGCTGGAAACCACCGGTGAGCGCAGGATTGCCAAACGATGTTTGTGGTAAACCACCGGTGAGTGCAGGATTGCCAAACGACGTTTGTGGTAAACCACCAGTCAGCGCAGGGTTACCAAACGATGTTTGAGGCAAACCACCAGTCAGCGCAGGGTTACCAAACGACGTTTGTGGTAAACCACCAGTCAGCGCAGGGTTACCAAACGACGTTTGTGGCATACCGTTCTGGAATCCACCGCCGGTGATAGCATTGTTCATCTGCATACCAAAAGTAGACTGTGGAACGAACCCGCCTGTGCGCATAGTTGGCTGCATTGCAGGCACACTACTGAAACCGCCAGTTTTCTGCAACACCACACCAGTTGGCTGCAACTTAACCATATTTGAAGGTGCAGCACCAAAACTTGTTTGCGGGACACCTGTACCTAAAGGCATTATAAACGCGCCGTTGTTTGTCTTCTGTTGTGCAAGTGTGTTGATTCCGAATGTGGTTGCTGGAACACCACCTGTTAATGCCGGGTTCATTAAACCACCTGAAATACCACCCGTACGCATACCCGTCATACCTGTCATCATACCTGTCATCATTCCTGTCATCATAGGTACCATTGTGATTGGCATGAAACCGGTTGGCATTGCCATCATTGGAGTTGTTGTTGGTGCTGCTGAAGTTGGTGCTGGAGTTGCAGCTGCTGGCTCTGGTGATTTCTCTTGGATTGTAGTTACCGGTTTCACTGGTGTGATTCCGGTCTTTGTTGGTTCCATTGGTTTGATGTCTAACAAGTCCTGGATAGAGCCTGTAATTTGTGGTGTTACTTGCTTTGTAGCATTAGCTGCAGGTTTTGTTGCCCAGTCGTCGTCAGCAGTTGAAGTAGTAGCAGTTGCGTTAGTAGCAGCTGAAACTGGTGGTTGTGGCAATGGGTCAGTGCTTCTCTTACCTGTGTCAGGTGTTGACTCTCTACCGAGTTTAGAATCGATTTTCCGTTTCACTTTGAGTATATCACCTTCACGGACACCTAAAGTTCTCATTAAGGAAGGAGTAACATCTTGTAAAACTGTTTCGTCCACTTGTTCTTGTGCAAAGTTACGAGCGTACCTTTCACAAACTGCAACATCGACATTGGCTTCAACAAAGAAGTTAAACCAATAATCGACTAAATCTGCTCTTAATGGTACAACACCAGTTTTTTGGTGCTTTAAAGCGGATGAACCTTCACGTGATGGTAAGGAAGGATTAGAAGGTTCCGGATTGGAAGGAACAGAATTTTTAGATGTTGATTTGTTCTCCTTGTAATTATCCAAGGAAGTACCTGTAATTTTTTCAACATACTCAAGATCTTCATTTGACAATTTATGAGCAGCAACTGCAATTTTAACACCGTTAATCTTATGCAGATGAATTTTACCCTGTTGAATACCTAAAAATTCAGCTTCAACTTTGAAAGCACCAGATCTATCAATCCAAGTACGTACTCTATGAGGGTTAGGTTTCTCGAATTCTTTACCAGAACCTGAATTTGAACCAGAATTTGAACCTGTTGGAGATTTACCCTTTGCTTCCTCTTTCCTCAAACGTTTCTCTCTAAGTCTTTCATCAGCACGACGAATTTTTTCACGCTGTTCCTTATCACGTAAAATCAATTCTTGTTCCTTACGTTGAACACGACGACGTTCCTTTTCAAGGTTTTCCTTTTCGATTCTTAATCTTGACATTTCACGTAATTCTTCTTCTTCCTTATATTTATCCTTTGAATTTTTCTTTGGACTATTAGAAGAACCAAGTAAATTTTTAATAAAACCATTAGTACGTGGAGTACCATTTTCATTATAAATTGTTCTATTCTTTTTATTACTATTAGATTTCAAATCGATTAGTTTAACATAATTTGAAGGAACAACACCTCTCATACCTTTAGTATTTTCAACCATCCACCATTCTTTACTTTGAGTATCATCGATTATGAAAACGTGATCACCTTCTTTTGAAGTTAATTCATCATCGTCAGCACCATTAAAATTGTATAATATAACACCAGTTTTAGTATTTTTCAATTGACCTTGTTTCATACCATCCTTTTGAGCATTTTTAATATCATCAAGTGGAGATTGTGAATGTAAACCTTTAAGTTCACCTAAAATTGAAATAATTGCAGCAGCAGATTCTTTATTACCAACGTGAAGTTCAAGAGATTCTGAAGGATTTTTAAAATCCAAAAAAACATGTTTCTTTTCAGAATTATAGTTAACTAAATCAGTAATTTTCCAAACTTCATTTAATTTATTTTCAATATCAATATATATGTTACCATTACCGATTTCCATTACACCTGGTCTTTTCTTTTTACCGTCGATTTCATGCATTTTCCAAGCGAAATCACCATGGATTGGTTCTAGATGTTCATCCTTTGAAGAGAAAAGGGAGAAACCTTTCTTTTGATTTCTTGAACTTGCAGTATTAGAACGAGATCTAGATTGATTAGAATCAGCAGTTGAAGAGAAGAAATTAGTTGCGTTTGAAGAAGTAACATCGTCACGAGATTGAGAAGGACGAGAAGATTGAGAAGGACGAGAAGGTTGAGAATTTGAAGGCCTTGAAGGCATTGGTGGAGGTTGTTCATCGTCTGAAGGAGGATCGTATTTTGGTTGAGGAAGGGAGTCCACTTTATCTGATCTCTTTGGAGGGGCCGGAAATGCAGATACGTCAGGAATAGGAGTTGAAGAAGGTTGTGGGAAGGGAGTTAAACCAGAAGTTTGTGGTGGTGGTGGTTGCTGTTGCTGTTGCTGTTGCTGTTGTTGTTGTTGTTGATTTGATTGACCTAATTGGATATAATTGGCAGGGACAAAACCGAATTTTGAATTATCTATATCTACCAAAGTCCAATTTGGATCATCATTACTATAAACGTTAAAATGAGTACCTTCAGTGAATGAAAGTTCTTCATTATTTTGCTTTGTATAATCATAAAGGGCGATAGCTGAAGAAGATGGAATTGCGGGAGATATGTAAGTTTTCGGTACAAGACCTTGAGGTTCATCCAAAGTTGCATCCAAGACTCTTTTCTTTACCAACCACCAATCATCGAAATCTGATTTTTCAAGCAAATAGAGGATATCGTTCTCAGCAATTGAGAGTTCTTCCTCGTTCTGTGCCTGATAATCATAGATTGCAGTATATATGCCGAGGAAAGGTTGCGACATTTGGCGGAGTTGTTAAGGAGAATTAAAGGAGAGATCAAATTGATATAGGAAGTTATTATTCGAGAGAGGTGGAGGTGAGTAGTATGTGTGCAATTGGAAGAGTTGCTCAAAGTAAGGACTCGACTCTGGAGCAGCGCTGTCGCACACAGACTCGATTGTCGCACAGAGGAGCTTCCTCCTCCACTTTGATCACGGGGCCAGATGCGGAAAAGGGGCTGAGCCACCACTACCATTACCACCGCTTTGGCGAAAGAAATGCAAAAAAGGCGTCGATCGGCGCGGGAGGGGAAATAGCGGGAAAATAGAGAAAATAGAGAAAATAGAGAAAATAGAGAAAATAGAGAAAATAGAAATGAGAAAAAGCGAAAATAGAGAAAAAGCGAAAAAGAGACTCCCATCACTTGCCGAGCCCCCGGTCTGGAACCCTCCTCTTTCCCGCAGCAGATCGATCCAGCCAGATCACAAGTGATCAATCAATTACAAGTGATCAATCAATTACAAGTGATCAATCATCACTCAACCCTTGCTATGGCATATCAGTCTCTACACACCCTCTAACACTATATCACTATAACACCCTCCCTCTACACCCTCCCTCTACACTCTCCGTAATATTGTCGCCTACTCACTTGCTTCTAACCTCCTACTCACTTTTTACTTATCACTCCCGCAGTCTTTCCCCAGATCAACCCTATTTTTTCCACTTTCTCCTTTAACCTAAACCTTCAATTCCATTTCCACTTCCTTATATCCACTTATTCCCAACATCTCTTTCTCTTCCCCTCTCTTCCCTCTCTCTCTCCCTTCTTCCTACTCTTACTCCAACTATGGATCCGCACGTTCACGCTACCGCCTCCATCTCTACTTCTTCCGATCCGACCCCTGCTAGCACCAATGCTACTAAAAACCTCCTTTTACATTCTCATCATCCATCAACTCCATTAGCATCAAACAACAATCACACTACTAATACCCCTTCAGATTCATCACTCCATTCCCTTCTTACAACCGCCAATTCTTTAATGAACGACTCTACTGCAAATCACCTCACTCCCTACACTCCGTACACTCCGCACACTCCACACACTCCACATTCAACAAATCCTAATTCTCCTTACTATTACTCTACAAACCCTCTAGAAAATGATTTCCTAAACTTTATTCCTCCTCAACAATTACCTCCGGTACCACCGGCAACTACACCATCTTTCTCTCATCATTCAAGAACAATTTCTTTACCTACATCAACCCCCTTTAATCAACACTCTTCATTCAATATCAATCGATTCTCCTTACCTGCAATTACTGATTCAACTACTACACCAACTTCCGATTATTCCTTGCAAAATCATTTAAACTCTTTAAACCTCAATTCCGATCAATCTTCTTCAATTTCAATACCTCCTCCTTCCGTAACAAGACGCAATACACTATTTTCAAACGCTTCAACTTCTTCAAATGCAACTTCAAATTCAGTTATTAGTAACACAAAAGATTATACAACTTCAATTTCAACTTCAACTCCAACTCCAACACCTTCAGCTCCGGATTCTTCAACACTAACTTCAACAGATTTATCCACACTTTCATCACAAGAAATATTATCTCTTTCTAGAGATCAACATGGTTGTAGAATGTTACAAAAATTGATAGAAGATGATACAAAGAAAAATTTACCAATTATTTTCAATGCTGCATATAAAAATTCAACTAATCTAATGCTTGATTCATTTGGTAATTATTTAATACAAAAAATAATAATTCATGCATCTCCATCTCAATTATCACTTATTTTAATGGATATTTCTTTAAATATTCAATCAATTGCAACAAATTTACATGGAACTAGAGCTCTTCAAAAATTAATTTCTTGTTTATCAACTTCAAATCATCATGATTTAATAGCTTTAGCAATTTCACCTGTAATTGTACCATTAATTCATGATTTAAATGGTAATCATGTTGTTCAAAAATTAATTTCTCATTATAATAATTCAAATTTAGATTTCTTAATTGATTTAGTTATACTTCATTTAATTCCAATTGCAACTCATAAACATGGTTGTTGTGTTTTACAAAAATTAATGAATAAATGTTCAAATTTACAAATTCAGAAAATTAGTTCAGAAATTTTAAATAATAGCGTTTATTTAATGAAAGATCAATTTGGTAATTATGTTATTCAATATTTAATTACTTTAAATATTGATTCAATTAATTATAATTTACTTCAAATTGTTGCAAATGAATTAATTTCTTTAAGTTGTGGTAAATTCTCTTCAAATGTTGTTGAAAAATGTCTTAGACTAAATCCAAATTCAAATTTAAATTCAATTCATCCTTTAATTGCTTCTTTAATTAATTTTAATACTTTAATGACTTTAATTAAAGATCAATATGGTAATTATGTTGTTCAAACTGCTTTAGATATTGCAGATTTACCTGTTAAGCATGTAATGGCAGAATTAATTAAACCTGCTTTACCAAATATTAAATATTCAAATTATGGTAAAAGAATTCATAATAAAGTTATTGCAATTTTATCACAAGCTGAATTATCAACTCAAAACCTGTTACCAGGTATAACTTTTTGTGAAAATTAATAAACTTAATACCCCCATTTTTTTTCCCTTACCCCCAATCAAATTCAATACCCTAATGTTACTACTACCCTGCTTTGTAATCACATCTCATCAATCAATTATTTTATACCTCGCTATGTATTTTCTCATATCAGTCAGCACCGCCACTCGCGAGATTATCTCTCCCTATACTTATCTCTCTTCCTCTGCCAACTACACTCATTGCAACAACAACAACAACAGATGAAACTGGACTTGATATCATCGTTGCTTGTCCTTTCCACACTTGGATCCTCCCTCGTTTTACCTCAAGAGGCATTAAACATCGACTCGATTCAATCCCCGCAATCTCCGCAATCTCTACCACTCGTTAACTCAACCGAACTGCAATCACTAATTACAGAAGACGCATTACGTGCGGGTGCTGAACACCTCTACGAACTTGCCGGATACTCCAACTCTTCACTTGGTCATCCAAGCAGAGTAATCGGTTCACGCGGTCACTGGGCTACTGTCGCCTACATCAAAAGCGAGCTCAACAAACTTGAAGGCTACTTCAACGTCTCCATTCAACCGTTCAAAGCGTTCATGTCAGAAATATATGCTGTAAACGCTACTGTCAACGGTATCGTTCCTGAATCACTCACGGAAATGGATATGTCTCCACCAACACCTGGTAAAACCCCAGTTGTTGGCCGCTTGGTACTCGTTAAAAACTCAGGTTGTCATGAAGAAGACTATGCTGACGTTGAAAACGGTACTATTGCGTTAGTGAAGCGTGGTGAGTGCGCATTTGGTGACAAAGCTGAATTTGCTGCTAAATTCGGCGCTCATGCTGCAATTATTTATAATAACGAAGAAGGATCAATTAGGGGTACATTGGGTGTACCAAAGGAAGGTGTTGATGTATCACCATGCGTTGGCGTTGGTAAGAAAGAGGGGGAAAAATTTGCTGCACAAATTGAAGCTGGTGAAGAACTCGTTGCTGAAGTTTATGTTGATTCATTTGTTGGACCAATTACTACAGTTAACGTTATTGCGGAAACCGTTGAAGGTGATCCTGAAAACGTTGTTATGCTTGGTGCACATTCAGATTCAGTCACTGCTGGTCCTGGTATCAATGATGATGGTTCAGGTACAATTTCCTTGTTAGAAGTGGCTAAACAGTTATCTAAGTTTAATGTCCGTAATAAAGTACGTTTTGCATGGTGGGCTGCTGAAGAGGAAGGATTACTTGGATCCAATTATTATGCTGAAAATTTATCAGTTGAGGAAAATATGAAGATCAGATTGTTTATGGACTATGATATGATGGCATCTCCTAATTACGAATATGAAGTTTACGATGGTAACAATACCGTTAACCCAGAAGGTTCAGAAGAGATTAAACAATTATACATTGATTATTACACTAGTCATGGTCACAATTATACGCTTATCCCATTTGATGGTCGTTCAGATTATGTTGGATTTATTGAACATGGAATCCCTGGTGGTGGTGTAGCTGCAGGTGCTGAAAAGAAAAATTTCGAAAATGGTAAAGTCCTTGATAGATGTTACCATCAGCTTTGCGATGATGTTAGTAATATTGCATGGGATGCGTTCCTCGTAAACACACGTTTGATTGCTCATAGTGTTGCAACTTATGGTGCTGATTTATCAGATTTCCCAAAACGTGTCCCTGTAGATGCAGCAACATCATCACTTTTATTCGCATATCGTGGTGAAAAGCTCGTTTTTTAGTTAGTATACAGATTATTTAAGTTACAGATTATCAAGGTAGTCATTAACGGTTTGAATATTAGTGCTGTTGCTGTTTTTACGATGGAATTTCCGGAAATTCATCTTCCCACTGTGTTTGAGTGACCCGCTGGAAGGACTAGGTAGACTTTCAGTTGAATCGAAAATAGGCAGTTCAATGCGTAGCTGCTGTGATGGGACATCTGTGTCAACAGCGGGGAGATCAGTGTCGCCTACATCGATCAGAGGCAGTGGAAGTGTAGAATTGTTCTCCGGTACTGGAGGTAGAGTTATATGCAATGAATGTAAAACGTTAGTGAGCGTTGAACGAGATGCAGGATCCTTCACTAAAAGCGATTTGATCACTTGAAGGAGTGGGAGGTCAGTAGATGATGGTACTGTAGGGAAATGTGGAGTTTGCGTTGCAATTTCGTGCTGCAGAGCAAACTCATTGTTCGCATGAAATGGGTACGTGGTGTAAAGTAGGTAGTAAAGTGTTGCACCAAGAGACCACATGTCTAAGGCAAACGGATAGAATGTGGGTTGGTGGCGTATTCGAAGTTTACGTCGTAATGTGGAGAATGGAGACGATGATGCAGGTGAAGATGCAGATGCAGATGCAGATGATGGGTGAATGAGTTCCGGTGGTAGGAAAATTGGAGTTCCAATAGGTTTGGAGTAAAGAGCGGTATAATCTTGCTTGTTGTTATTTGTAAGAGTATAGCAAGTGTCGAAGTCTGTCAGTTTGACAGATGATGAGAAAACGAGGAAATTTGCAGGTTTTATATCTCTATGAACGATATTAAGTGAGTGTATGAATTGAATTGCAGATAACATATCTGATAAAACATGATTGTTGCTCTTGAAATAAGTTGGTGTTAATTCTCCCTGTATGGATAGTTCTTGCACGATGTAGACCATATTGTAAGAAATGAAAACTGTTTCTGTGTGAACGATATTGGGATGATTGTATGGAGTAATGCGACGAAGGATTTCTAATTCCACCTGATAGTTAGGCACTGTAGTTGGAGTTGTTGAAGAAGGTGTGATCTTGCTAAGTTGTTCTGCAGTGTTGGTCTTTGGTGTTATCTTTACCGCGTAGTTGCAACGGCGGGTATTTGCACGGACAACGGTTGAGAATTTGCCATAACCAATAACAGAGACGGGTGTAAGATCATGGAGTTGGAAGGGGGACTCCTTCATAGGCGGTGGCAGCAGCTGTAGCAATGGGCAAGAGCAAAAGCAAAAGCAAGGGTACTTCCTGTCTTCCTCACTGTTCCTGTTCCCGATCCTGTCTTTACTCTTTACTTCTTCATTCTGTCTTTCTTTCCATCTTCTCCACGCTGCCAATCTTTTCACACCTGCCCGCGAAAACTATAAAAGGGGACCCATCCCCACTTCTGTGGCACACAGCTAATCACTCCTCTCCTCTCCTCTCCTCTTCTCTCTCCAGCGCCGGGGGATCAGCGGCTACGCACATGGCTCTTGCCTTTTACCAGAGCCATCCGGCCGCTGTCTCTGCCAACGGCACATCTAATTTTTGCGCACCCCAACTACAACGGCACATCACTCTTCTAGAGGCTGTCCGTGATAGCTGTAATGTACCAACTCTAAGCGTAGTAAGTAGATTCCAGCTGTAAATTTCACCTGCCTTTTTCGGAAACCGCGTCGCGCACAAAAATGGAAAAAATGGGAAAATAGGAAAATGGGAAAAAAAACGCGTTTTTGTTTTGCGCTTTGCTCTGTTTTTTTTTTTCGCCTGAGATCGAGATTAGAAAGAGAGGGTCGAAAGGAAGAAGGGAAGAAAGTTTAGTGGTTGGAAAAGTGCACTTGCAAGGTTTCTCTATCAGCAAGGTTGCTTTACACAGGTTGTTCTGTTGACCCTCCACACACCCATCTATTCCGTCCATCGCTTGACCCCTATACTTTCGTTACATGCACTATTCACCTACCCCAACCCGTCGCCTGCTTTTCAAGCGTAAGGAAAAGTGTACAGGCGACTCCCAAATGTGCGAGACAGGTGTCGACACAACAAATACTCTTACCATCTGTCTCGCTGTTATCATCCCAGTTGTAGTTATTGGTCTCATTGTTGGATTTTTCGCTTTTAAAGCTTATCGAAGAAACAAAAAGGAATTCGAAGAAGAAGCTAATGATCCAGATTTTAATGGTGATAATATAGTTTTACCTGATTATCCTCATTATGCACCTCCAAGAAATGTTATGCAAAGTACTGATTCTATTGATGGTAAATCTAATCCATTTAATGAAAAATCGATTGCTAGACCTCCATTAGCGCATTCTCAATCCAATATTAGTTTCCAACCTTACGCGGAAAACATGTCACAATTTGCTCTGCCTTTTGGTAATAGCAAAGATGATTTAGATAGGTATTCCAAAAATTTAGGACTAGATTTTCATGAGTTTAATTACCCAATTAACAAAATTACAAACTCGCCTGCTGGTTCAAAGGCCAACTCACTTGCTGGTTCCAGGCGTGCATCTTATTCTTCCTCAGCGAGACCACTCTCCGGTTACAATAAACCAGTTTCTCCAACTAAAACTGAAGTTACAGTAAGTTCAAATTTGCGTAAACAAGAATCTGCAAATGATGAATATTACCCTCATGACGATACTGATGATAAGGTTATCACTGAAACTGATGCTAACAATAAAACTGAACATGACGACGACGACGACGACGACGATGATGATGATGATGATAACAACAAACAAGAAAATCCATTTCATGAAGATACAGAACCTTCTACATCACCTAACTCTTCTGATCATTCCAAAGCAGCCCCATCTTCTGGTTCTAATACAGAATATGAAGTATTAGAATCTAAGGATGGTGATATCCCACAATTGGAACCACATGAAGTGGATGTACCTTTATCACCTGAGGAAGAAGAACAGCTGGATAGAATGAAGTCTGTTTACAAAGTTTACTTCTCACGTAATGGCTCGAAACGTGTGAAACGTCGCAGTGGCGAGTTTATCACTGACGAATCACAGCAGTTGCCTGACATTATGCCTGACGAGTCGCAACAATTGCCTGGTATGGAACAACAAGTTCATGATGAGTACCCTACTACAAGCCACGAACCAGTGCAGCGGGAAGATACAGAATTTGCTGAAGATTCAACTGATTACAGAGCTAGTGTTTCATCAAGTGTTTACCTCCCCGTTGGTGAAAGTGTACCTCCCACTGCTGGTAACTTTGCACACCAACAGTTTGGAAACCTCGTCCAGCACCAGCCACAACAGTATCAGCAATATGAGCAGTACCCGCAACAGTATCCACAACAGTATCAGCAGTACCCACAACAATATCAACAGTACCCACAACAGTACCAACAGTATCCACAACAGTACCCGCAGTACCCACACCCGCAGCAGCAGTACCAACCATATGCACACGGATACGCGTCAGATATGCGGAGCCAGCAGTACTCAGCGAAGCCACTACCAGCATTAGAGAAGCTACCACTGCCGCACCAATTGAACAAACGTACCTCAACGCTTGAATCTATGACTACATTTACAGCTGAGAAAAAAATCAGGACAATACCTGCTGTGCCAGTGAACCAAAACTTTGACCCAATATCTCACGTTGACTGGGCTGATGGACAACGTCACGGTAAAAATGCCGCTGCATCACCTTCACCTAGTCAAATACGTAACTCTATTGTTATGTTCAACCCTGTTGGACTCAGTGAAAGCAAAACATACTTGTCAAAAGGTACAGCAAAGGAACGTTTGCGTGCACTTGGCTCGCCAGTGGGCAGTGGACCGTTGTACGGGTTCTACGAGAACGTCCCTGAACGGCCACACGGTGCTGAGAACTTGATCCCACGTAACGGTTCACAGCTGGACCTTCGTCGTAACCTCGACAACGTTAACGTGTAAGTCGCGCACATGATTAAACAATTTATACAATTTACAGCTTTAGAAATAACGTATAGTAACCCGTTTCCTTAAACAATGTCGATAAGACAACTGATAACGAAGCTACGTGCAGCTAACATTGACGACCCGCTTAATTTGCAGTCTGAACTTGCTCGAATTGACAATGTTGCAACAGCGGAAAGTTCAGACACGCGTGCACTCGTTTCCACCCTCTGCGAACTCATATACCTGAGACACCAGGGCCATCCGTTGCAGGACAAGTACAGCGGTTTATGTGAGCGATTGCTGCGGCAATCGGAAGCGGAGTCGGATGCACCGGCTCGTGAGATTGCCGTCCTTGGAGCGGAACTCTTGTGCGGGAAGTCAGAGTCGGTATTGACTTCGTCACAGACGCAGGTGTACCGTGAAGGTATACCGGCAGCGTGTGTGGATATCCTCAATGGTGGATGGACAGCGGGTGTGGAACGTGTTGATGATGTGGTGCAATGGTTGGACGTGGCTGGCGATGATGCCGTTGTGGTGATGCACGTTGTGCGGGTGCTCAAGTGGTTGCGGGTGGAAGGTAAGTGGGATAGAAAGTTGTTGTTGAGTGAGTGGGAAGGAAGGTACGCTTCGGGAGATGCACTCGCCGTTGCTGTTGTTTGCGAGCTCGTGGAGGAGGTTGAGGAAGCGGTGGAAATGGTGCAGTTGTGCGTGCAGAGGAACGATGGTACTGGTAGGAGGTGGTTCTTGAAGAAAGTTGCTGAGTGTTCTTCAAATGCAGGTGGCATTGCTGCTGGTTTGGTGGTTAGGAGAATCGATTGGAGGTACCTTATCAAAGCTGGTGATGTAGATCTCGTGTTTAGTGTGCTTCGAGAAGTTGTGGAGTGGGAACATGATGAAGGAGTGGAACTTGTCCGTGTGCTTTTGCATTGTGCTACACTTAGTGGTAAAAGGCGACATGTTTGGGACGTTATTTTACGTGTTCTTGAATCGGGTGTGTCTGAGGATGTGCTCTGTAAGACACTCGTTGTGTTTGCACGTACCGGTGGTGATGTCGGGATTGCACGCGTTGAAAGACTCGCTGGTGTAGTTGGCAAGAACGGTAAGGGAGATATTTGTCGTGTTCTCGAACAGCTTGTGGAGAAAGGTAGCTGTGAAGCGTTTGTTCAAGTGTATGTTTTGGTTAATAGAGAATGGGGGTCTCGTGAATACACTGCCGCTGTAAAACGATACCCTGGATGCACGGCGGGTACAAAGATGCTCATGATTGAGTGGTTTAATGATGGTGGATTTGAATTGGAGGAAGAAGTCGGAGTGTTAAAGGAACGTGTACGTGAGGCGACTGTAAAGAGGCATAAAGTTTTACAACTACCACCAGCTGCTGAATATGTACGAATGTTAAAATTTGATGTTGGTATGATTGAAATAGGTGGAGTGAAGGTTAAGTTTAAAGTACGTCGTGAAGGTGTTAAATGCGAGCTTGACTTACGTTGGTCAGAAGATGGATTGTCTGCAAGTGTGCGTTCATACGGTGATTCGTACAATATTGAGGAAACACGTACTTCTACATCGTTGACTATTGCCTTCACAATACGTAAACTGTACCCTGAATGGGAAGAGCCTGTCTTTATTTTGAACGAGGAAGAGAGACGTTTACCACTTGGCTTGAAAAGTATGCGTGCACAGGGGATGCCATTGGACGTTTTCGAGAAACGATGGTCAGTTCTTCCACGTGCCGTTGAAATTGACATTGACGGACTCTCTGAACGTACAATTGAAAGAATGGGTGCAGCAATTATTGGTGGTAACTGGTGTGCTTTAGTTTACACTGAATCTGGAGTAGTTGGAGTACTTGGTCGTAAGGGAGTAATTAAGTGTACGCAAGATGAAGAGCTTATAGTTTCACGGCTTCACAGAGTTGCTATGTAAGTTTTATAAAGAATAGACCGCGAAGATGAGTTGATGTAAGGTACTCAGTGGCGTTTCCTTATGCATCAAAATGACAACTAGTTACACGAGTGAAAGAGGTGAAGAATTGGTAGCTAATTTACGTGAAGTTGAAGCAGAGATTGTATCTGTTAATAGTGATGCTAAACTTGTGTGTGTATCTAAGTTTAAACCAGCTAGTGATATTCAAGCACTTTATGATGTAGGTGTACGTGATTTTGGAGAGAATTACGTTCAAGAACTTACTGAGAAGGCAAAGGAGTTACCAAAAGATATTCGGTGGCATTTTATTGGTGGATTACAGTCAAATAAATGTAAAGATCTAGCAAGAATTGAGAATATGTTTGTTGTTGAAACTGTTGATAATTTGAAAAAGGCGAGGAAACTTGATGAAGCTAGAGGTGCTACTGGTTTTGGTAAGATTGGAGTTTGTTTACAAGTGAATACATCAGGTGAAGCACAAAAGAGTGGATGTGAACCAAGTGAAGTAGTTGAAATTGCAAAGTTTATAATTGGATGTGATAATTTAGAATTACGTGGACTTATGACAATTGGATCATACGGTGCATCAACTAGTGATGGAGAGAATCCTGAATTTGATATTTTAAGAGAATGTCGTGATAAAGTTGTACAAGAGTTAGGATTAGAGAGTGAATTGGGTTTGTCGATGGGTATGTCGAGTGATTTTGTGCAAGCATTGAAGCAAGGGTCCACTTCAGTGAGAGTTGGATCGCGCATTTTCGGCGAGAGGCCAAAGCCAGCCAAGTAGTACGTCGACTTTGTATATGTAGATGGACGTTTATAGTGTATAAGAAGTATGGCTAAGAAGTTTGCAAAGTTAGATTACGAGATATACAAAGAGGAGGAGAAGGAAGGTAAGGGTGAAGATGATGTGGTTGATGTTCCAGTGAAGAATAAGGAAGCTGCTAAAGCAACAACAACAACAACAAAACCTACATTTGTATCTACATTGATCAATGTAATTGATGAAACAATGGATATTTCACATGCATTACAAGGTATGGTTATTGTATTTGTTATCAATTTACTTTATTTGATGTTTCAACAAGAACGAATTAGTACTGATTCGTTAGTTACTATTGGATGCACATTTGTTACATGTATTATTGAACTAATTGCAGTTATTCGTAACCGATTTTTGAAGAAGCCAGGAGAGGAAATTAGTTTACCTGAATGGGAATATGTTTATTCTATTGTTTTCCCACTTATAATTGCATCACTTTTCTCAGAAGATGAAGGAGCAACTATTTCATGTATGGTTGTTCAAGTTGGATATATGAATGTATGGGTTAGATTGTTAGTTTCATATGTTGTAGCATTACAATTTGGAGTTGCATTGATGGTACCAGTGATTATGGCTATTTGTTATGAAAGTGTTAGTTATTTGTTACCACAAGTTAGTATTTCTGAAAGAAGTGCAATTAGTATGATAATTGCAGTGATGATTCATTATATTCCAGTTAATGTTGAACTGATTGTTTTAAGAGGACTTGTTATTTCAACAATTTGTGCATTTATTGGATCTACACTTGTTTATAAAGTTTATGTGCAACAAGAGGATCGATCAGTTAGATTTGCATTATTGTTTGCACTTTATGCTGTATTTATATGCACATTCCTTGTTTCAAGTGATAAGATACTTTATCCAGTATTACAAGAATCACCATTATTATGGGTTAAGAATTATATTAAAGCACCTATTATGTGGTATTGGTTGATACTTACAGGATGTGTACCAATACTTTTCACGATTTTATCAAGGCCATCATTACCTATTGCATTACGTCGTAAGGCATGGCATATTCTATTATTTGCAGCATTAGCGAAACCATTGGTTGATGAACCTGGACTTACAGCGTTAGCTCTTGGAGCAGTTCTTGCCCTGCTTATAATTGTTGAAAGTATTAGAGCAACAGGATTACCACCAATAGGTGGATCTTTACAACGTTCACTTGCACTATTTGCGGATAGAAAAGACGCAAATGCATCTACAATGGTATCACCAGCGTACCTTGTATTAGGAGTAGCTGCACCATTATGGTTGAACCTTGCATTAGGACAACCAGAAAGATTATCGAGTTATTCAGGTGTGCTTACTGTTGGATTAGGAGATGCAGCAGCATCAATTATTGGCAGCCAGTATGGACGCAACTTATTACCAGGATCGCGTAATGGTAAGACAGTTGAAGGTACTTTCGCTATGGCTGTTGCAGTTGTTGCCGGTGCAGTGTACATTCAGGAGATGATGGTGACGACGACGACAGCAGTTGCAGGTCTCTCACTGGCGAACACGACAGTGTTTGCTGTCGTGGCTGCCCTTTTCGAGGGTCTTCTCGAGGGAAACGACAATCTGTGGGTGCCTGCCCTCGCATACATTCTCGCCGAGCTCCTGCACAAGTTCTGAGTGTCGTGTCGTGTCGTGTCGTGTCGTGTCGTGTCGTGTCGTGTCTGCAACTGCTTAACCACCTACCAACAATGCTCGAGTGCACGCTAGCAGAGGTTGTACGGGTAGACACTGGCGGGCCCGTTGAGCTGCCAGAGGTGCCGCCCGGTGTGGGCATCCACACGACACGGGGCGACAACAACGTCCACTACTACTACTACAGCAGCACCCGCCCCTGGGTGCAGTGGGTCCTCGCAGCGGTGGCGGCGGCTCAGGCACAGCGACCGTTGCTTGCGACAGCGGTTGTTGTCGTGGACCCGCTGAGCCTCTTTGCGCGAGTCTTCAGGGCCTGCGACAGGGTGCGTGTCGTGGCCGGAGAGGCGATTGAGAGTGGCAGTGGGAGTGGCAGTGGGAGTGGGAGTGATTGTAGCCAGAGCGTCTTTGCCGGCGTCGCAGTGGTTGTGTGGGCGGGCTGCGAGGGGCGGAGGCGGGGCCAGCGAGGGGCGTTTCCCCCCGGGCCAGTGCACGTCGTGGGCGTCCCCGTGTTTCGCGAGTGAGAGTGGAAGACTTTACTGTATAATTTTTTACACTATTGATTCAATACTGATATTACTATTACTATTACTATTACTACTACTATTACAATTACAATTACTACTAGCACTAATCCATGTCAGACGCTGAACAGATCCTTAAACAAGTGGAATTCTACTTCTCTGACTCTAACCTTGTTAAGGACAAGTTCCTTTTCACTACTCAAGCTGCAAACGATGGTTGGGTCCCAATTCAAACAATTTCTCAGTTCGAGAGAATGAAAAAATTTCGTCCTGTTGAAATTATCGTTGATGCCCTACGTCAATCAAAAGAACTTTTAGAAGTTTCCGAAAATGGTGATTTGGTTAGAAGGAAAGTACCTTTACCAACTAATTATAATGAATTTCAAATCGATATGAATAAAAGATCTGTTTTCGTTAATAAATTACCAACTGATGCAACTTTAGATTCTTTATTAAAATTCTTCTCTGATTTCGCTCCAATTAATCAAGTAAGAATGAAGAAAGATAAAAAATCTGGTAATTTTGATGGTTCTTGTTTAGTCGAATTTAAATCACCTGAATCTGTTGATAAAATCTTATCAACTGATCTAAAATTTAATGATACTACAGTTGAAGTCGTTTCAAAGGCAAAATACGAAGAATCTAGAGCTCAAAAATTCGGTGCTAGAAGAGGTAGTAAAGGTGGTAAAAGGAGGGAATCAAAGGATTCTAAAGACTCAAAAGATGCAAAAGATGCAAAAGATGCAAAAGATGCAAAAGATGCAAAAGATGCAAAAGACAGTAGAGACGCGTCTCCAGTGAGAAATGCTTCACCAAAAGTTGATAGAAATGATTAAATAAATTTTACTCTCCATAGTTTATAATTTTCCAATTCCCGCGAGCATAATACTAAACCTAATTTGTCTAATTCTATTTCAAAACGCGTAATTTCACTTTAAACATCCTTTATACACTAATGGACTTGTCAAATCCTGAAGTTGCTGAAAAGTGTAATTATTTGTTAGATTTATTTAATATTTCTAATGATGATTTATTCGTTCATTGGGAAGCTTTTAAATATCAATCTGGTCAAAATCCAAATGAAAAACCAAATATTGATCTATTAAATCAACTTCAACAGTATATTCAACAATCAATATCTAAACAAAAAAATAATAATGATGATTCAAAATATTCTGTTAAAAAGAGGAAATTAAATTCAACATCGACAACAACAACAACAACAACAGCAACTTCTGATATAAAAATATCAGAATCTTTTAATAACAATATCCAAAGTAAACCAACAACAATTTTAAATAAATCTTTTAAAATAATTGGTGATTTTACTCCTCAAAAATATAATTATAAAACAATGAATTTAAAATTATTAGAAATTGCTGATTACATCGATGACAGAATAAACCAATTTACAAACTTATTCATTGAAAATAATATTTTAACTCCTGATCAATTAGGTAATCCTTCATTACAATCACAATCAGAAATTTTCACAATTGGTAGAATCGTACCTGATTCCCCCTTGTCAACTTCAATGGAATTAAATATCGATTCTTTATTTTTAGAAACTTCTCGTTCTCATGGTTTCGGTTATCGTATACCTTTAAATCTTTCAAATATTAAAAATGAATCATTCTTTTCAGGTCAAATTGTTTGCTTTAAAGGTATTAATTCAAGTGGTAATGAATTTAAAGTATTACAAAATTTACATCCACCATACCTTGGTGCAACTTCATTTACAGAATCTGAAATTCAACAATTTTCTGATACTATTGGTGATGATAATTTAAAATTAGCTTTATTATCAGGTCCTTTTCATTCACGTAATTCATTAGATTTTACAAAACTTGAAAAAATTATAAATCATTTAAATGATATTATCAAACCTGACTTAGTTATTATTTCAGGACCTTTCATTGATTCTTCTGCATTACCTCAAATTATTCCAAATTTACTCTCAAATTCAAATGATGATAATTCAGATTTACGTACAATTGATGATATTTATTTAGCTTACGTTCAACCTTTATTATCAAACATTAATGCAAATAAAAAAATTATTATCCCACATTCAAATGATGCTTCATTCTCTCCACATACTTCTTATCCACAACCAAGATTTGATAGACGTTCATTAATGCTTGATAAATCTTTTAAATGTTTCCCTAATCCTTCAATTTTTTCAATTAATGAATTGACAATAGGTATATCAACAGCTGATATTTTACGTGATCTTAAAGATGTTACAACAATTGATGCACCAAATTCAAGAATTGATAGAGTTGTTAATCATTTAATTACACAACGTTCATTTTATCCATTACAAACTTCAAATTCAGCTCAAATTGATACTTCATTCCTTGGATTAGCAGAATTCGATACCGCATTACCAGATTTACTAATATTACCTTCAGTAGTTACACCATTTGCTAGATGCGTAAAGAATGTACTTGTTATCAATCCAGGATCTATTGTGCACGGATCTTTCGCACTCGTTCAGGTTAAAAGGCCCGACTTGGCTGATATGGATATCGTGCCAACTGAAACAATTGATAGCACTTTTATCGCATCCGCTTGGAAGAGAACTCGTGTTGACCTCTTCAACTGTTGAATAAAACAATAGAAACAGTCAGGTAGCCACACCACAATGCCGCCCATGGCCATAACATCTCCTCATTCAAGTCCCCCCTCAATGCCCTCACTACCCACGGCATTGTACCGTTTTCAGTCAGTTTTCCTATTTTGACGCGTCCCGTTGCGCCCGCGAAAACTGAGAACGGGTCCAGGGCATTCCTTCAACAGCCTGTCACACCCAACTTTTTTCACCGCACCCGTTATTGATTCTTCCGCTTCCAGTCTCCACTTCATGCTACCAGGCAGCAAATGCTACCGCTTATCTATTACCGCCTTTACCCCACCCTTATCTAAACGTATCATCTATAAAACGTACATCCCCCACCTCCCACCTCTCTCATATTTATCATTCCTCTTACCCCCCTTTCATTTACTCCATTTCCTTTCCCTTGGTCTTATTTATGACATCCTCAATTTTATCAAAATGGAGAAAAATTTAGCTCAGGTTAGTTCAACAGATTTAGACCCCGTTCTTTCAAACAAATCAATCCTTATCGATCAAAATGGTCACCTCGCGAGTGAAGATCAAGTTCTTAGTAGAGATTTGAAGAAAAGACACGTTTCAATGATGGCTGTTGCTTCAGCTTTAGGTACAGGTCTTATTATCGGTTCAGGAACAGCTTTCCAAAGAGGTGGTCCGGGTTCTTTATTTCTTGGTTATATTTTCACTGGTGCTCTTTTACTAGTTGTCTTACTTTCGCTTGGTGAAATGGCTGCTTTCGCTCCAATGGATAAGGCTTTCTCAGGTTACTGTACTCGTTTCTGTGATAAAGCACTCGGTTTTGCTGCTGGTTGGAATTATTTCTTTAACTACGCTGTTACTCTAGCTGCTGAACTTGCAGCTGTTGGTTTAGTCATTCAGTACTGGAGACCTGACTTAAACCCAGCTATTTTTATCTCTGTTTTCTACGTTGCTGTTATGATTGCTAACTGGTTTAGTGTCACATTATACGGTGAAATTGAATTCTGGACTTCTTGCGTTAAATTAACAACCCTTGCTATTTGTTTCATTACATGTATTGTCATCTCAGCTGGTGGTGCAGGTGATCACCAAACTGTCGGTTTCCAAGGCTGGCGTCACGGTACCGCTTTCCTACCTTACTTACGTCCTGGTTCAACTGGTAAATTCCTCGGTTGGTGGGCATGTGTCATTCAATCAGTCTTTGCTTATAACGGTTGTGAATGTATTGGTGTTATCTTTGGTGAATCACCAGATCCACGTAAGACAATTCCAAGTGCAACTCGTCAAGCTTTCCTTAGAATTGGTATTGTTTACATCGTTGGTGTCTTTATCCTTGGTCTTTCAGTTTTACCTCAAAATCCTTTACTCGGTAAAGGTAACGGTAACGCATCTGCTTCGCCTTTTGTTATCGCTATTAAAACTGCCCAAATTAAAGTCCTTCCTTCCTTTATCAATGCATGTCTCCTTTTCTTTGTCGGTGGTGCTGCTAATTCAGACGTTTACTTAGCTGGTAGGTCTCTTTATGGTTTAGCTAGAGATGGTATGGCTCCAAAAATCTTCCTTAAGCTTAACAGAAACGGTAACCCATACTATGCTTCCGTTGTTTCTTCCTTTTTTGGCTTCCTTGCTTACATGACAGCAAGTAGCAGTTCTGCTGATATCTTCGGTTACTTTACATCAGCTGTCTCTGTCTTTGGTTTACTAACCTGGATTAACATCTTGACTGCTTACATTACTTTCTACAATGCAACAGTCTATCAGAAAATCCCAAGGGAAGATATCCCATTTAGAATGTGGTGTCAACCTTACCCAGCATACGTTGCTCTCGTCATTCTCTGCATTATCACATTTTTCAACGGTTACAATGCATTTATGCCTTCGTTCGACTACAAACAATTTATCACTTGTTATATTGGTATTTTAGTCTACCTTGTCATGATTATTGGTTACAAAATAATCTGCAAAACTGAAAGAGTTACAAGAAAAACTGCTCGTTTGTACAATTACACAGAAAATGTTGTTTCCATTGACCAACAACTTAGCTCGGAGGAAAAATTATCTGTTTAAACATTTCTTTTCTTTTCTTTTCTTTTCTTTACATGTATAACTTCTCTTAAATAAATAAACTATACACTAAAATCACTCTCCTTTATACCAGACTTGTCACACATACTACGGAAAATTCCGCCTTGTAACCACAACGCATGAGGCGTATCAAATTCTGCTTTCTCACCCTGATCCATAACTAAAATCCTATCGTAGTTTAAAATAGTACGCAATCTATGAGCAATGCACAATATAGTACTATCTTTGAAACCTTCAGCAATAGTACTTTGGATCCTAGCATCAGTCTCGTAATCAACACTTGACGTGGCTTCATCAAGGATCAAAATCTTACTCTTACGAATTAACGCACGACACAATGCAATAACTTGCCTCTCTCCAAGTGAGAAATTCGTGCCACCATCTTCAACTTCCATCTCCAATGGGAACTTATCTGATCCACACGATAATCTAATTGCTGCTATTAATGTTTCATCATCAACTTCTCCAAATGGATCTAAATTGGTTCTAATAGTACCTTTGAATAACACAGGATCCTGTGGAATGATAGACAGGCGAGATCTCAACTTGAACAACCCAATCTTTTGAATGTCAATCCCGTCAATGTACATATTACCTTCATCTGGTTCACTCAGCCTATACAAAGCAGTAGTTATCGTTGACTTACCTGCACCTGTACGACCAACAATACCAATCTTCTCATTCGGTTTAATGTTCAAAGATAAGTTTTTCAAAACATGTGGAAGGTCAGGCCTGTATCGAAGTGAAA
>JAJLVM010000012.1:0-33023 GCA_030570285.1 Pichia norvegensis
CAAAACTTTTTAAATTATATAGAAGGGTAAAATTACAATAATATAAAGGACTAAACCCTAAGGTCTAAAGCAGGTCTCTTTTTCACTGCTGCTCTTCTTTGTCGTCTGCTCAACTCTTCTCTAGATTCTTCTCCAACAGAGATTAATGGACGACCAAAATTGTCCTCAGGTTTGAGCTTGTAAATTCTTACCATCCAGTTTTCACTTGTAAATACTTCTTCAAGAACATCAAGGTGAATGGATTGAGCATATGGTTGTGACATTTTCTGTTGTCTGACTCTATCAATTGCATCTCGGCCTTGGAAAAGATCGCCAAATCTGTAATATGACATTTTGTACATGAGAGAATTCTTCAGTGCATCAGTAGCAAAATCATCAATTCTGTATTCACCTCTATCAGTAAAGTAGGATCTTTCATTCACATCTTCCGGCCATATACCTTCAGAGATTCTCACCATCCATAAGAATTTGTTCATATCATCACCATTGTAACCTAGCATTCCACCAAAGATAACCAAAACGTAATCTACACCCAGTTGTCTCATGATTACTTCTGATTTTTCCTCATTGACGGCCATTGCCTTACCGACGGCAGCAATGTGGGTGTTATTCCAAGTATTGTTGTCAACAAATGTTGTTCTGTCTGCCATACCACCAATTTGGTAACCATAATCCCACCATGCCATAACTTTAGCATCGTCGTCAGTATTCATTCTCAACCAGTAATATGCTTCTCTAAAATCATCAATAATTGCTGGAGAACCATCTCTGTTTTTGGAAGCAAGAACGACGGATGGTGATGAGTAAGCATTAGAGTTGACCCAGATACAATGTTGAACATAGAAGAACAAATAAAATACAAGTGTAGAGAGAACAACAAGTTTTGAAGCCAGTTTCAATAGTCTACCATCTTCTTTATTCTTTATATCATTTTGAAGAAACTCCTTAAAATCTAAATATATGGTGAAAAGCTTTCCTAACGTTATTGCAGCACAAACACACACAATTGGTGCCAATGTCAACATCAAACGGACCATAACACCAGCAAAGTATGAGCCTAAAACGGAATAAGTGATGACAAAAATAACTTCATTAGATAGTTCATTGAAGCATAAATAAACACCAACTGGAAATAACCAGATAAGGAAATTGAGGTCAAAGTAAAATGCTGACCATGGAGTAGGTTGATGTTCAGAGACAGAGGCAATAATTGGAATATGAATTTTCGCATAGTTAGTATCCCATAAAGAGTAAAATCTACCTGTCCATGGAGCAATCCAGCCAAGTTTAGTTGAAATGACTAAAACGGAGATACCCAAACCAACAGTGAAAATACCGAAAGCAATCATCAAATTGTAAAATCTTGCAGGAGATAAAATGTTTTTGAAATAACTGGTAATTACAACTAATTGTAATAATCCGAAAACACCAAACGCTGCCATGTGATCATTAGATCTAATAGGTAAGAATCCCACAAAAGGAATTTGCATTGACATGAGAGTACCAAGTGTGTACCATGTACAATAGCTGGTATATAACTTGTAATCAAATCTACCCATTAGCACAAGAATGAAAATATGTAATGGAATCATATTGGTAATAAAAACGTAACCACCCCAAGCTGAAACCATATAAAAGTAAAATAATGAAGTAAGAGAAGCATAAAGTATGGATCCTAGTTTCACAGATTTTATCCAAAAGTAAAATGTAATCATTAATAAAGTAATTGCAATTGCTTCATTATCATAAGAGCCAGCAACTGATCTTGAAATATAACCAGGAACAATTGCCATAAAAGCAGCACTTAATAATGCAGTAGCTTTAGAATCTCCAAAAGACTTCATGGATGATGTAATTTCAAAGGTAAACAAATATGTAGCAATTGCAGTCAAAGTAGAGAAAGCAGGAGCCAACATAACAGCAACATTTCTAATATCAACCGGAAATCCTAATTTATGTAGAGCATTAAAGATTACTGAAGAAGTAACCATTAATCCAGGATATAAAGTACCACCTGTAACTCTTCCAAGTGGGTACCAAGTTTTATCATCGAACCAGTTGAGAAATTTGTAAAATGAATGAGTAACCAAATATTTAGTTGCTCTAAAGTTGAACCAAGGGTCAAATTCGTGAATTATCGATTCAAACCTTATGACGGAGAAAAGACGAGATCCAACAGCTGCAACTGAAAGTGCAACAAAAATAGTTGTCCTTAATAGCAATTGCAATGTTGTTAACACGCGTGTATCCAAGCGCAGGTATCCATCTTGATCTATAGTGGCAATCATGGTCCGGATGTGCAGTGTATGTCACGGATGCTCTAAAGACAAGACACCGTTTCCACCACTACGTGTCGTCCGTCTCTTGCCAAATGTCAATTCGTCCAGGCTTTGGTATTTTGCAAAGAGGGCGCGCACGAAATTTTGTGCATTTTTCAAGCTTCAGCGAGTCAGGGAATGATTACCGTAGCATTATTATTTGATTAAACTGGTCCATTGGTGTGCAAGAGTTTGAAGTTGTGCGGATAACGTGATACCTGGAAATACTACAGGTGATATGAATTCAAATACTGGGTCACTAGGATTAATACCTATGAATAGCAAGAACGACACTGCCCGGATGGAAGGTGTTTCCGATGCCGATATGATTGCTAATACGAATTCAGCGGGGGTTGCCCTTCGAAATACAGATTATGGTCGTCAAAACGTGATACAGCGTGGTTCGATACAAGATTTGAGGCAAAATGACTATAAATTTGCTAAAAGTATGTCACCTATGAGTCCACGAACTAAACTTCATTTACCATCCTCGGACATTTCACAGATTCCAGAAAATGGGGATATTAATAGTAACAAAGAAAGGTTGGATTCTTACAAACCAGCAAATGATAGACAAGGAAATCAACAAGTATACATGCACCAAAATCAATTGAATAATACTCAAAACGATCCTCAGTTGAGTAGTCGCAGTTATAATATGACAACATCACAATCAGGACAAAAGCACATTGCAGGTCCTAAGGCAACTATCCCTTTGCTAAACAAAGACTCTTTGTCGCCAAATAATCTTTCATCTAGAAGTAACACAAATAACAGCACCTATTCTTTGATAAATTCAAATAACTCTCATATTATTCCTTCAAACAACTCGGTACATTCTAACAATCTTGGTACATTAAACAATAGTTATACAGTTAATCAAGCAAGATTCCCACAAGCTCCAGCAAATGGACCAAAAATTGCAGCATTTAATACACAGCCTGAAATTCATTCCCACGTATCATTCCAAGCTCCAGAAAGAAGCGTTTCACCTTTTCGTGATCCAATGAATATGCATGTCAAGCAAATAAATGATCAACAAAGACCAATGTATACCCCAGCGGTTTTAAGAGTGTTAAAAAATAATGTAGGTGATTTATCAAATCCAGAATTTGGATTTGACGTTAATTCTGTACCATCAGAACGACCTAGACTCTTGAAATCAGAATCGACGACATCCTTGAGATCAACTGCATCTTCAATCAGGGAATATTGGAATTATTTGACTGGAGCAAATAACAACACTCATCGAGAACCTGGGCCATCTAGAAAACATTGGAAACCTGATAGCTCACGGTTTAATTGTGCCCAGTGTGGTAAAGTTTTCAATTACCTCACAGAAAGCAGAAGGAAGCATCATTGCCGTTATTGTGGGGACATTTTTTGCGGGGACTGCCTTAAAAATTACATATACCTTGACGAAAATGCAGAGTTTACTCTATTTGGTAGTAATTGGGATGTGGATGATGAGATACAATTGAGTAATGACAACAAATTCCTTTGCAAAGTATGTCATGTGTGTTTCCAAAAGTATGAAGCTTATATGCTTGATCATACAAAGAGAGATCATAACCTAGGCGCAGATGGTAAAGATCTTCAGTCTAAAAACCAAGATAATAAAGATACATCAGTAGATAGACAAAACTTACCGGTTGATTGGGATTGGAGTTCGTTTTAAATGGATTAAACGACAAACTGTTGCAATGCTAAATAAGTTTATGTATATATATATATATATATCTCACGGAATGTATTATTTACATCATCTACATATAGGAGAACTAATAATATCATGTGTATCGAAGTCTCTTTAATGTAGATCATGTGGATGCAAATCAATGTTGCTCTTCTCTTTCTCGGTTATCCTTAATCATCTTTTCCTTAATGATATTTAACGCTCTAGATTTCGAAGAAGTTGGGGCATATGAAGATTCGCTGGATGAAACGTCAGTGTCACTCATAGAACCGCTCGATAATTCAGAACTAGAATTAACATCATCATTTAAAATTTGTGTATCTTGTAAAATTTTAAACTTTTCATCAAGAGAAGATAATGATGATGATGATAATGATACATCCAATTTGGAACTTTTCCTTTGTTTACGGTCTATTCTACGTTTTCTTAACTCTTGAGTCTTTAGTTCTTCAAGCTCTTCCTCTTCAGATAATCCCTTGTCAATACTCTCAAATTGTTTCTTTCTTCTTTGATTCCTTAACGATTTCTTAAGTTTGAGATTGCTTTCATAGTCACGTAAGTCAAAATCAGGATATAATTGAGGACCATATTCGTTTATTAAACTAGTAATCTCAGAAGACAGTTTATCCCTTTGAGCCTTCAATTCTTCCAAACTGGATTTGTCGGTCAATAATTTCCATGATGATCTCGTCATTTTGTAAAGATCCATACCTCTATCACCAAATGTAAGAGCAGAATACGTAATAGAAACTGACAAAAGGTAGAAAATACCAAATGCATAAAAAGATGAAACCTCAGGATAGTATAAATGAACAATCTTGATTCCAATAAGAGAGTATGCCGTATATAATATTGGGGCAAATCCTAAGGCAACCAGAATTTTCCATGTTGCAATAACATCGTTACCTTTAATTTTGACCGTTGAACCTGCTAAAGCTTCAACTCTTTTCTTTTCGGATATTCTTTTTGTGGCAATAAGAACAGGTGAGAATAAAATAACACCAGGTAATGCACCTAGTGCTTGAAAGATCATCTGTACCCCATTACTCAAAAATTCTGTTAAGATCAACAATTTCGACTTTTTAAAATCAGAACTACTAATCAAATGATCTGGAATTTGAAAACTCCTCAAATTGTCGTTATACTTCAGGATTTCATCTCTCAATGCTTTTACTCTGGGTTCATCTTTGAAGTGAAGGTATCCTTGAAGTAATCGTCTTGTCATTTCAACCTTCGAAGAAATAGAAAGCTGACTGGATATGTTGTTAGCATACATTCTTCTTGCAGCTTGCACCACAGAAAGTGTTTCAAAATCAGGGCATGAAACAGTAACACCCTTAACACCTTTGGTAATATCTTCAAGTAATATTTTGACAGCATCACTTGAAGTTTTGCTGTTAGAATACATTTTAAGTAAGTCATTATTGATTTCGATAGGAGTGCCAAATTCAACTAATGCTCTTGATCTAAATTTATGAGCATGGAAATAATTCATACCAACCGGTACAATTTTAACATTCAATCCAGGAGTAGCATCCATTGCTCCTAGTGCCATTAACGCAACACCTGCCTTCAATGGTAACAAATCTGGTCTATCATGGGATCCTCCTTCTGAAAACACACCAATACAGTTACCATGCGCCAAATGTTCAAAAACCTGAGCATAAACTTCAGACTGGTCAATTTTTCCTGCAGCCTTAAAAGTTGTACCTATTTCAAACAATCTTCTACCTTCAGCTTCTGTTTTAGGTGATGCAAATCTAAATGGTTTCTTCAAGTATAATTCATTGTCAGACACCACTTTTTCAATAACACCGGTACCCAATGACTTAGGTAACGCTAGTAAACCTTTTGGTTCACATTCAGTCAAAAATCTAGTATTTTCTCCAAGAATACGGAGTTCATTCTGTGGATCCCATTTTATTTTGCCTGTCTTCAATTCTAAGTTGTCCTGAGCACGTTTAACTGGGATTGCAAGTTGAGATCTTGAAACTAAACCTATAAACTTCCGTCTATGAGATTTCTCAGCAATTAAACAAGATACACGTCTGCCGGATGTTTTCTTCACTTGACTCATCAAAATGATTGGGTCTACAAACTGGTTTGCATGAGGTGCAGCAACAAAAATAACGGATTCTTTCTTTGGAACTTTAAAGCCACCTCTACTTCTAATTTCCCTAAAAAAGCAATCAAAAACAACACAAAACGCCCAAAGAATGAGATCATATATAAATAGTCTGATATTAGAAGGAGGTTTGTAAGCTTTCCTTAATTCTTCGTAGTGCTTTTTCATTTCAGCATTTCGACTAGTTCCTTCTTGTGTTTGTTTGCTAGATTCGGTGCTCCCAGCACCCTTTTCAGCAGCTTCTGACATTAATTTTGACTATGCCGTAGTTACAGAATAAAACCGAAATCTGTAAAGCTGAGACATAAAACAATGGTATTCAACTCCTACAGTAATGAGAAATGTGCTGTCAGGATGCAAAATTAAAATTTCCAATTTCATGCAGCGCCGGCCGGATCTGCGACAAAACTTCAAGTGTAGAATCTTCCAGCTGAATCCCAGTTACTCCTCACCCCTTAGTGTGAGCCACAAAGAACATTAGTCGTTCATTATCAAATATGTCAGCAGAATTAAGTGCAGCTGAAAAGAGAAAATTATTAAGAGATAAAAGAGCCAATCGTTTAGCTAATGGTAGTACTAGACTAAATAAAATTTTGGGAACTGAGGAACACCCGGAGGTGATCGTGACAAAACCAACAATTGATGAATCCTCTGATTCAGTCAAAGAACCATCATATTCTACAAGATCTCAGTCTAGTGCTAATGGTTTGAGTAAAAGAGGAAACAGAATTAGCATGCTGTTAGATACTAATGAAGATCCACCTACTTCGTCATTAGACGAGTTTGAAGTTTCTCTTGAGAGTGATGAATCGCCATTAGATGAATTTGTTTCCAATGAAAAAGCAGAACTTAATATTGAAGAAGTTTTGAATAAAATGTTACAATCTTCAGCAAAAGACGGCCATGAACATGGCGGAGGCCTTCATAGTTCTGCACCCAGCAGCTTCTCGGATAAAGATATGGCATCAATGCTGTCTTCAATGGGACAGATACCTGGAATGGGCAATTTTCCAGGGTTTGATGGAAATGCAGGTAGTGCGCCAATTCTAAGTGCAAAGGATATGTCAAGATCAAAACTTTTACAATCTTCCTTTTCTTTGTTCAGAATACTTGTGATCTTCTTTTTGGTGCAAACGAATATTCCAGAATCAATTTTATCGGTTTATGCAGTATACTTACACAAATACAGTCTATGGGTACAATTCTTGTATACTGAAGTTATTTTTGGGGTTTTGCAGCTACTCTTCAACTACCTTCGTGTGTTCCCAAACAACACTATTTTATCATTTGACATCAGTCAGTTTGGTTACGCCAACTCTTTTATCAATGCCTACACTATCATGCGAAATTTCTATACCGATTTCTGTATTCTCATAGTAGCTGTCGGATTGGGAGTGTATCTGGTGTGAGTCACAGCTCTATAATATATTTGTCAAACATATCGTAATACTTAATTAAACAATAAATTTACTTCTAAAGGTTTATTTGTCGTCGGAGCCGACAATCTCCATCCATGTCTTACCTTCCTTCTTTAGCTCTTCAGTAATCTCGTCTTTGATCTTTCTTGCCAAACCAGGACCCTTATATGCAAATGCAGTATATAATTCAACAAAAGTAGCACCTGCCTTGGCAAACTCAATTGCATCTTTACCGCTAGAAATACCACCACAACCGACTAGGACAATGTCAGAATCTTTCGTGTACTTTCTCAAAATTCTAAAAGCTTTCAACGCAATTGGTTTCAATGGTTTTCCGGATAAGCCACCAGTTTCTTGGACAACACCAGCTTTAGTTATCATATTTTCAACAGGTCTTTGAATGGTAGTGTTAGAAAGAATGATACCATCAATTTTAGAGTCCTTTGCAGATTGAGCAATTGATTTAATTTCTGGTTCTGTCAAATCAGGTGCCACTTTAACTAAAATAGGAGGTTTTGTCGTTGGATCAATCAATTTACCTTCTAAGTTGTCTCTTTCTTGGACAACCTTTGTAAGAAGGTTTGTAAGTTTGGATTCATTTTGTAAATCTCTTAAACCAGGGGTGTTTGGAGAGGATACATTAATAACTAATGCATCAGCATATGGACCAAAATTTTGAACACCCTTAAGGTAATCTTCAACTTCATCACCCGTTTTATTTTTACCTAAGTTAATAGCTAGAAACTTGTTATCTCTAAATGAATTTAAAGTAGCATTTGGATGTTTAATATGTAGTGTATCAAACCTGTATTTCAATTCAGCTAGAACTGCAAGGTGACCAACGGAATTGAAACCGTATCTATTGATGACTGCTTCATCTTGACTTATTCTGAAAAATCTTGGTGCAGGGTTACCAGGTTGTGGAAGCGGAGTAATGGATCCGATTTCCACGTAACCAAAACCAAGGTTAAATAAAGCATCAATAGCTTCACCGTGTTTGTCAAAACCAGCTGCCATACCAACTGGATTGGAAAGAGTCTTGCCAAAAACATTGACTTGTAATACTGGGTCGTCAACATCAGAGAATAAACGTGGATAAAGGCCGTACTTTAAAACTTTGATACCCAGGTTGTGGCCCTGTTCTGCTGTTGTCAATTGTCTAATCAATGGACACCAAAGGTATTCGTTAGCAGCAGATCTTGCATCTAAGGAGTATGCACCTAGAGCAATAGCTGTTACCAACAAAAATGTAGAAGAAGGTAGTGGTAAAATCTTCGATTGAAGAGTTTTGTTAGGTGCATTAGAAAATGATCTAGCAGATACCAATCTTTTAATAGGTACTTTTTTTAGATTGTTAAGTGTGAACATTTTCCAAATGGGTTGTCTGGTTGATGAAATGTGTTCTGTGTTGAAGAATCTCGAACTTCATGACAAGATTGACAAATTATAAAAAAATACAAATCGCATGATTTACTTTGATTCTCTTATTGATTCCCACGTAGACCCAATGCCACCGACACGTATATTTTTGTCAATTATACTATCCTGAAAGTAATTCTTCCAGTAGTAAGCATAGTCTGCAGGGTGAGGAGTGACTTCAACCATTTTACATATTTTAGAATCTTTTCCGCATTGGTTTTCCAGCTCTCGTAGTTTTGTTTGATAAATGGTTGGAGTCATATAACTAAAAACAAAAGCAGATATACCCACACCTCCTAACATTGCATATAACGGACTTATTTTACGTTTTCTTTTAGCCAACCAAGCCATAGTTAAACCTGCTGATAAACCCATAAAAGATTTTGCGATTGTTGTAGTCTTGTATGTACCTTCAAAAAAAGTATGTAATTTCATCCGTTCTTCTGGGGTCAATTCCTTATCGACCTCAGCAAATTTAGAAACATCCTCTTGCTTATCAAATAGAGTAACAACGTCTACCATTACTTTAAGTCAGTCTCTTTAAGAAGAAGAAGCTTCAACATTGCAGCATTTTTCATTACTGCCGGAGGCTCGTTTTATTTCAAAGTTGGGTGCATTTGCAATACAATGCAACAGCCATGAACAATACACATGTGTTTATAAAACCTAGACTTAACAAAAAGATATTATTTATTTTTCTCATGTCTTACACGATCCCATGAAGAACCATTGGCACCGGGAGCTGAAATTAAATGATCATCAACAGAGATGGAAAAGGCTCTTCGTTTGTCCTCTCCATGTTGGTCAAAAGGATCATCCTCCACATTAGTGGGCACAGCTTGTGACTGTAATTGTGCTCCATTGATCTGCTCCTCAGAGGTAGATGTTGTAAAGTTTTTAGATTTAGAATATTGTTGGGCTCTTATTTTGTCCCATCCAGATAGATATTGTTCGTTCAATGTCTGTGGAAGCTCATCACTTTTGTAATATCCAGGCCTTCCGTAAGGTGGTACCTTAGGAGCATCTTCGATAGAAAAGAATTGTGTGCCGTTTACTGTTCTAGGATCTTTCATACGAAAGTTTGGATCGGAACTAGATTTTTTGAAGTAATTAGACCAGAAAACGGCTTTATTGATTGGATCTGGTGTATTAGTTATAGTTTCACATATTGGAGAATGAGCACCAAATTTAGCTTTGAATTCTTCCACTTGCATAGAATAAATTTTATGATTAACTAAACCAGGGACAACTGTTCCACCTAATACAGCACCAAAAACAGGAAAAAATGGATGCACTAAACTCCCTTTCTTACGTATAATGAATGGTGCTGCTGCACCAATTGCAACACCTGCAGAAAAACCTAATAGCATTCTACGACATTGTTGTTCGAAAAAGACATATAATTGTTTTCTATCATCTGATGTTAGGTTCTTTTCATGTTCATAAAATTTAATTGCAATATCTCTCATCCGCTCAACATCTGAGTTTGTGTCTAATCCTGTCATTGAAGTTGACATGTTGTTTTTATCATACAAGACAAGGAAAAGAAGAATCGTCAACAGGGGGTTCCGGATCTCTTGCAAGCTTCAATTCAAACCCCGCAGCACAGCCAAGATGTTTTTTAGACTGATCTTCACTTTTCGGTTATGAAATATCAGTTTGAAGAAGTAACCATTTACTTCCCTATTTTTCACAGATGTGTACATGCTGAAATTTCGCAGCTTTATCAGATCTTACAAAGTTCTTGCAATAGAAACCTCATGTGATGATGCATGTGTAACCCTGCTAGACAGATTTTCTAAAGATGAAGCGCCAAGAATAATCGAAGAGAAAAAGCTTACACTAAATAGCACCGCCGATGGTGGTATTGTCCCCACAGAAGCTGCAAAGCATAATCGAAAAAATATCTCCATTTTAGTGAAAGAGCTTGCTAAAAAACATAGCTGGAAACCTGATTTAATTTGTGCAACAAGAGGTCCAGGTATGATTGGATCATTAGTAGGAGGTTATCAATTAGCACTGGGTCTATCCATAGGTTGGGATGTTCCAATTGTCGGAGTCAATCATATGCTAGGACATCTACTTGTTGTTAGAATGGAAACTAATGGAACCGCACCTGCATATCCATTTTTAAGTTTACTTGTCAGTGGAGGTCATACTATGGTTGTTCTTTCGAAAGGTTTATTGGACCATGAAATTCTTGTTGACACTGTAGATATAGCTGCAGGCGATGCATTGGATAAAGTTGGTAGAGAGCTAGGTATTAGTGGGAATATGATTGGTAAAGAGACTGAAAGTTTCCTGCATCAGCATGTTGATGAATGGGATAGAGATGTTGATATCATGGTGAAGGAACCGATGTTGAATCAATGGGATAGAGTCAATACTCTGCAATATTCATTTGCATCATTCAATTCACAAGTTAAGAACACGTTGAAGAAATTCTACAATAATGAAATACCGAAAGATGATAAAATCAGGGCAAGACTTTTGTACAGATACCAAAAGACGATTTTCCAACATTTGATTAGCAAGATCAAATTGGCGTATAAGGAACATAATTTGAACACGGATTCGTTTGTATGTTCTGGTGGTGTTTCTGCAAATAAAATTTTAAGAGAAATGTTAGAAACTCAATTGACAGAGATTGGAATAAGAAACTTTTATTTTCCGAAACCACAATTGTGTACAGATAATGCTACAATGATAGGATGGGCTGGTATAGAACTATATGAAGCTGGTTATACTACAGATTTGTGTACGACAGTTATTAGAAAATGGCCTATTACTGACATAATGAAACTTGATGGATGGAAAAAAGCAGATGCATAAAAATAGTTTTGAAAAATAATTCATATTTCACCATCATTTAAGAAAAATGGTTTATCGATCTTGTATATACTAACCATTTTCTCCCATGTAGGCATATCTAAATCAAAAATCACATGTCTTTTACCAAAAGGTGATCTATTTTCCTTTGAAGTTAATTCAAGGTAAGGTATTCCATTTTCAAAAGTACTCATTATTAACATTTCATTATTGACTAGGAAACTCACAACGAAAAGACACTCGACAGTTTTAGCAAAGTCTGTTGGATGCAAAATGGTTTCAAACAATGAAATTCGTTTACCATGGGCTTTTAGTTTGAGATATAATTTTTCAGCTGCCTTTGAGGTATCATCTTTAGCATCAGTTTTAACATCGCTAGCATTACGTAAATTAGCAGTTTTCAAATCACCTTTCCTTGTATCATCTATTAATCTATCTCTTATTATTCTCTTTTTCTTTTCAATATTAAGTGGACCTAATAAGAAATCACAACCATTAACATTTTTACTGACACTTTGAAATAGTAATCCTGCATTAGCCCAGTTGTAATCTGGAATTAATTTTGCTGAGATTTGATTTTTCGTATTTACTGTTCCAAAAATATTTATCCATGATGATGTAAAAGTCTCAAAGCTTAACATTTTTTCACTTTTACCAAATTTAACGTTTTGTGTAGCAATTTTAGCTTGTTCACCAATCTCTTTCAATGTTGCAGAGTCGGTAGCAAGAATACCTGTATTCGCTGCACTCTTTG
The DNA here is from genome assembly GCA_030570285.1 of Pichia norvegensis. NCBI lineage: Eukaryota > Fungi > Ascomycota > Pichiomycetes > Pichiales > Pichiaceae > Pichia > Pichia norvegensis. The sequence continues at coordinate 12,560 of JAJLVM010000012.1, forward strand.
CATTATCAAAAAGATTTTCTACTTGATTCAAAGTTTCCTTCACAACATTCATACCATCATCAGTTGTCAATTTAGACCTCTGGACGGAAAGTTTATCATTTAGCTTTCTATATGCGTTCGAAATTTTGAATCTTTCTTCATCATCCATTCGTTGGTGCTCATCCTGCTCACTATCATCGTCTTCATCTCCATCATCTTCGTCTTCATCTTCATCTTCTTCATCTTCTTCATCTTCTTCATCCTCCTCTTCATCATCTTCCTCCTCTTCTTCGTCTTCATCCGCGTCTTCTCCATCCTCATCGGAAGTTTTGTCAACTTGCTGATCTCGAGTTACCTGCGTTGGTTCAAGCCGCTGTCGCTTATTTGATATATCTACAGATAACTCATCACGATTCCTTTTTTGAACGTTGACCGACATTTAACTTGTCCAATACATATAGATACAAGTAATGTTGATGATGTCAAACAAACACGTTTAGAAAATGTACAATTTTAAATTTGTCATAATAAAATTTACGTGTTATCGCACGTCACGTGACAAATTTGCGAATACTTCTTTTCATGCCAATTTTATTATACAGAGGAAATGAATATATAGGAATAGTTCAAAGTAAGTGATTACTGGAATTCGTCAAGGAGGAATTCTTTGTCATTTAACATCATATTATTCGGTGTTGGATCAGAGAGTACAAAATCAAAATCGTTTGAATCTCCATTGTTGAATAAATCTAAATTTGTATCTACTTTAGCAGGTGAATTAATTATTGGGGTAAAAGATTCTGTTGGTAAAGTTTTAATAATTGATGTAATTAAAGTATGCATGAATTTTAAGTTTTTAACATCATCGTGTAAAATATGAGGTATTTTTAAACCATTTACAGAATAATGAGCATTTGTTACTTGTTGACCTTCAGAGAAATCTTCACATATAGACCATTGATTAACATTTGGTTCACCAGTATTTGGATCTATAGTAAAATGGACAGCAAATTGAGGTGAATGTGATAATTCCAAATTTAATGTTGCACTTTTAGGATCAGTTTGATTCAATAATGAACATTTAATAATATTTCTGACTGGATAAAAGATTCTAAATAATACTTTTTCATTTTGGAAAACTCCTGAAAAGAAATAATTAAGCTCTGCATCCTTTTTAGATAATATGACAACCAAATCTGTTGTAGACATCAATTGTATTATACTTTGAGGTGATAAATTAGGTAAATAAGTATTTGTAATATAGCCAGCTTTAATTCTTTGCCAATTGCCAATTGATAAATTCTTACATTCCATAATGTAGTATTTATTATTTACTTCAATTAAATTGGGTGTTGGTAGATCAAATGGTGAGGTTGTTCTAGATGAATTGGGAATTGACGATATATTTGGATGTTCGTTATTAAGTATTTTAATATTGCTGCCATTGTTGTTATTAATTTTGTTGCCATTATTGTTATTATTATTATTATTATTATTATTATTATTATTATTATTATTATTGGCGATGCTGTCGTTGTTGTTATTATTATTATTATTATTGTGAAAATTATCAGTATTGTTGCGTTTCGTGTTATTACTAGTGTCGTTGGAGTTATCATCTTTCTTTTCTAATTTCCCTTGTTTCCTTGCCTTAGCTCTTCTATTTTGGAACCATATACGAACGGAACGTTCAGGCATACCTGTTTTCTCAGCAATTTCTTTACGTTGAGCACTTGAAGGGTTGGAGTTCACGTTGAATTGATCAATAAGATATCGTAAAATTTCACCTGATGCTCTTGTTCTCTTTGGTGGTGAAACAGCATTTGTATTAGAAGCAGAATTTGTTCTTTGCATTGTATTAGGATAAATTGTTACACCATCATGAGTTGTTGGGCTGGTTTGTTGCTGTCGTTGTTCTACCTGTGGTTCAAAGTCCTGCTGATTTGTACCATCCATCTGTTCCGCATTTTCAAAATCCAGATTCAGCATCTCGTAATGCTGTTGCTGTTGTAATTGCTGTAAATGCTGTACGTGTATTTGTTGTTCGTCTTGTTGATGTTGATGTTGATGTTGATGTTGCTGCTGCTGTTGTTGCTGTTGCTGTTGCTGTTGTTGAAGAAGTGAGATGTCGTATGACTGAACATTTTCTGGATTCAAAGATGTATGTTCAGGACTATCAACAAGGAACTGATGGTCGGCACTACTCAAATGCCTATCTAAATGCAAATTTGTGTTATCATCAAGGTTACTATCCTTATGTTTTACGATGTTATTTATACCGTGATCTTCATCTTCATCAACATTCATATGCATGCCAACATCATCTTCATGACTATCATCGATATTGGGTATGTCCAATGTGAGAGGATCCAAAGTGTTAATTGTGTCTACTGGATCCTCTGTATTGAAGTCAAACTCCGTCATATCAAAATTCATTCTATCTTTTGGTACAGTGTGTATACGATATATAATGTAGTCAAATGGGTGGTGTTCTAACGAAAAAAAAGTGTGTGATGAATTTTCTGTTGTGTTGTGGGAAGGATGTTATGAATGCAACAAGTGTTCTCTGCAAGGGGTGGAAGACAAGTGCAAGAGAGTAACTGTACTTCACTGTAGAATGTGGATGTCCCTTCTGTGTGTAGGTACGTGTGTGTGTGTGTGTGTGTGTGCAGACAGCTACAACCTGGACAGAACGGCATTTGCAGCAGTTCCAGCTTTCCGCCGCTAGCCTCTGTTCTCGTCTCACGTCTCACGTCTCACGTCTCACGTCTCACCTCTCACGTCTCACGTCTCACGTCTCGCCGCGGTTTCGCTCCCCACTTTCGAGTCCTCACGAGCCGAGCCGCGACAAGCAAAATGCACACCGCCCGTGCACAAACCTTCCACCAGCTCCACCAGCTCCACCAGCTCCACCAGCTCCACCGGCCCATACACGGGTTCGACACCACACACAGACAGCTATCTCACCGGGCCTATCTAGGATCCGGCCCGTGACAGGACACACTTCGTAAGGGCTGTCTTCATCATCGTCTTTGTCCTCGTTGTGCGGGTTTTGTGGTCCCTTTGGTAGTTGTTTGTGTAGACGCAGTAACGAGTCTCGACGGGATGCAGCAGCTGACTCATCAAGGATCCTGTTACTGAGTTCTTCATTTATTGGAATCGCTTTCATAGATAGACCTCTTGGATTTGTAAGTGATGAGGTCGATGAAACTCCTGGTGCATGCAGAGCAAATACTGCATCCCCTGATGGGTCTATTTTCAAAGTGTAAACGGTGCTACCCTGGAGACTCTTGAAAACTTTCTCTACACCCTTATTCTCAATATTAGTACTAAATCTTTCTCCTAAACTGTTAAAACATACAATTTCACCTGAAATTACTTCTGAAATTTCGAAAAGACATGTATTGCCACAATCAGTGTATCTTTTACCCTTCCACAATACGCTGTCCTTGAAAATAACACCAATTTCTCCATCCTTGTAAACCAAATTAACAATTGAATCATCTTCATCTTTATTATAAGTGTATTCTTCAATAATCCCATCGTTGTTAAACTTGATCACACGATTTAATGATGTCAAACAAACATATACGTCATTCTCACCAATACAGTATAATATTCTCTCCTCTTCAATTTTGTTTAACTTCAAATCAATCGTATCAATGAATACTGCACGTTGATTTTCAATTTTATATCTTTCACAACCTTTTCCGCAAAGAACAATTTCAGATCCCTGATTCCAATGACCGCATTCAACAAATCCAAACCCAGTGTCAATATCATCAATTTTCTCAAATCCTCCATCAATTATATCCCATAATCCACATCTCCCTTTAAAGTCAAGAGCAATTATCCAATCATCAAAAGAAATTAAACTTCTCAGTTCTTCCGTTAAAATCTTATTAAACTCATAAATCGTTTCCTTCTTGGTTGGAACAAAAACAATAACTCCGTCTCCAACTAAAAATGCAATTTCACCTGTTGTCAAATATGCAGATGAGTCAAGTGACGGAAATTTCTGTAGCTTGGCCCTTGGTAACAACACATTCATCTTGTCCAATTCCTTGGTATCTTTTTGCGTAAGGAACAATCAAACTATTGAAGTGAAAACAACTGTTTCTTGGAAACGCACGCGTCAATTTTCTGAAAAGATCTCCACAATTCGTATGGAATTGAGTAGCAAACGGAAATTGTTTTCTCCTCTCATGAAACCACTATTTTTAATACAATATCTACTTCTAATACACTTTTTAACAAGTAATTGTATTACCAATCCTCTAGATAGTCATAAGTATTATAATCTATCAATTGGTGTTGCAGTTTGCGCAAAGTTTGATCCATAATCATTACTGTGTAAATAATTACAAGATTTCAAAAGCTTAATATATGTATTGCTGAAAATGTCACATGCGCCTTTCAGAACTAATAAAGTTACAAAAGTTAGGCCATTCAATACCCTCTGTCGTTTGAAAACAAGCACGGTTTGCTCCTTGAAACCAATTTTGTTAATTCCTGCTACGAATAAAAAATATTACGCGTTGTTTTTTGTTAATTGACTTTCTTGCGACAATGTTTGTGTTGTGTGCTTTCCTTTGACATGTTAAACACAAATAGTTTGCTTCCATTTTAATTTGAGTGAAATACTGGAGCTCTCTTTTATAGCTAGCAACTTACAGAATCCTGCTCTGATGTTTATTTCATCAGATTGGAATTTTTCACTTTTTTACCATTCTAGAACTTTTTGATAAATCTTTTCTCACTCTAGAGTTATTTTAAACTAATATTTTTCAAAGTTTGATTTTAAGCATAATAATACACTAATGCTTAATTTATACAACTAGAAAATAAAGTAAAATTGTAAAAAAGCTTTTTATCAACGTTTCAGATGTTGTAAAGTGAAAATCAAATTTATTCTACTTTTCATAGGAAATAGAATTAACAATTTGTTCAATTAAATTCTACAAAAAAATAGCTACTAAATGAATACATATACATCACATATTAGTTGCGTCAAGTATACTAATAAATGTCCAACAAAGTATTAACGTATCATGACGCGTGTGCTCTAAAATAAACGTGTTGTACTCAACACCAAAATTCTATATTTTTCATCACTAACACTTTCCTTGGTCAAAGCAAACTAATCACATGTTCATTGCTCTAGAGGGGCCGCCTGGATCAGGTACGGAATCTATTCTACAGTATCTTTTGGATCTCAATTTTACCAAAGTTACTGCATCTGATACTCTTTTGGATTTTGTTACATCAAATTGGAGACAAAACTTCGTTATTGATAATGCTCACGATCTACCCTCTCTTGATACGTTCATGAAACGCCCATTCTTTATGCTCATTACAGTTGATGCTAAAATTGGTATTAAGTTTAAGAGACATGGTGGTGATTTTGATAAATTTATTGAGTTAACTGATAATTATAACTACTTGGACTTACAACATATATCTCATCTTCATATAATCAACAATTCTACTTCTGAATCATTGAAAAAACAACTTGAAGCTCTTGATATTATAAATCCACACAGACTTCGTCCAAACTGGCCAGATTACTTTATGAAAATGGCCGATTTAGCTGCTCTTAGATCAAACTGTATGAAAAGGAGAGTTGGTTGCGTTATTGTTACACATGATAACAGAGTTATAGCAACGGGATATAATGGAACTCCACGTAACTTTACAAATTGTAATGAAGGTGGTTGTGCAAGATGTAACAATCCACTTACATCAAACGCTTTATCAACTTGCCTTTGTTTACATGCTGAAGAAAATGCTTTACTTGAAGCTGGAAGAGCAAGAATTTCATCTGGTTCAATTTTATATTGTAACACTTGTCCTTGTTTGACATGCTCTATCAAAATTGTTCAGTCTGGTATCAAAAAAGTGGTTTATTCCCAAAGTTACAGTATGGATGATGAAAGTAAAAGAGTGTTGAAGGAAGCTGGCGTTTTACTTGAACAATGGACTCCTTTACAATCCGAACATATTATTTTAAGCTAATTTATCATCAACTATTAGATATTGCATTTATACATTTATAGACCTTATAAAACTCAGTTAGCGATAGCCACTCGTTTCTTCTCCTCCTTCGTATTATCAATTTGTTCCTCTTTTTTATTGTCTGACAACTTCTGTGCTGACGGGTCAATCTTCAAGGATTTTAGATTATTAAGAGTTTGATCCATTTCAGCTTCCTCGTTTTCAATTCTCTCCAACTCTTTGTCAAGCTCTTCATTTTCAAAATCATCCGTATCAGTAACACTTTTGCCTAACAAATCACTAATATTATCAATTTTGTGAACTTCATCATTCAACCCTTCAACTAGATCTTCAACATCGTTGATATCCACATTCATTGACTTTAGCGCTTCCTTGCCTGTAATCAAACTTCCAATTACAATCTTGTTATTTTCAGATTCCTCAATCTTACCCTTCAATATATGTAACTGCTCTAAACTCTCTAAGGCTTTACTCCTTTGTGATTCCATAATTTTGCTGATCTTTAATTGACTTTTGGCATTATCCAAATTCTTTCTCTTGATAGAATCCTTTACAAGATCTTTATATTTTTCAATCTCTTTATCCTTTTCAGCAATAAATTGTTCCATTCGGTAAATCGCAAAATTGACATTGGTATTAGAATTCTGTTCGATATCAACAAGATGTGATTCGACAATAATATTCTCACTATCTTCAATACCAAGATCCTTAAGTAAATGCTTCAAATGTAGCTCATTAATCTCACCTTTTGCCTTTCCCTTTACCTTTTTCATTATATCGGTAGAAAGCAGCCTCTGGTTGCGAACATCTCCTGTAACCATCCATCGTAGAAGTCCCCAAACCCCTTTTGGTTTAACAATTTCTAGCTTTCCATCTTTTACTAACTCTTCTAAAACAATATACAATCCTTGTGGAACATACTCACCAGTTGTAGTTGTATATGTGAGTCGTTTTTGGAGGTCTTTGTAGTCAATTAGAAGTAAGTTTGCCTGATCAATCAATTTTGAAACCACTCGTTTCCATGCCTGAAGATTTGCTTTGAACCCTTCCTGATTTACTTCTTCAAGATGTTTATAGTCACTAAAGAGTGATACTAGTCTTGTAGGTCGAAACTCTGGATCAGTTTCGTATATATTGCGTGCAAGTTTATCCATATTGTCCTAAATGGCAAATCTGGATACAATGCAGTTTCCACTTGCATGAAAAATATACCACTTTTCTATTGATTCTTATCTTCTCTTTGTCGTACACCTACCATCTGGACAACCATAACACAATGACAGTTTCTGACTCAAGAATCCAATTGATGCAGCAGCATCTCAACAAATTGTTTAATGATCCAGCTTTGGAACCGTCTGCCGAGCTTTTATGTGATTTTGAAGATACTTTGAGGATTGTTCCTATCGATCCATCAATTTTAGTTCAAACACTGCCAATCATTTTAAGAACGATTCAATCTAATGAAACCACACGTTCTACAAAACTTTACTCGATTAAAGTATTGTCAATACTACTTCCATATTTTACAGTCAAGCAAATCAGAACAATAATTGATGATGATTTAATGTACTTGGCTTTCTCCGGACCCCAACCACTTCAAAAAGTAATTGCAGATTTAATTTCAAGAGCAGGAAAAGGCGAAGTTGATACAAAGTTAATTCACAATTTATTTGGTAGTCTTAAGTTGGTCAATGATGTTGGTGTAGTTAATTCACTTGAAAATGCTATAGTGCAACTTGTTAAAGTTAACGATATAAAGGATGAGCTCTGTCAAATTGACAATAGCGATTTCTACGATGACACTTTATTATATTCTAGATTGATAAGTGTTAGTATTCGGTTATTGCCATTTGTACCTAGTTTGCCTGAAGAATGGTATATTGTATCGGAAGATCAGTTGTTAGAATACGACGATGTTTTGTTTTTCCAATATGTTCTTGGCTCTATTCAAAGTCTTATTAGTTATATGGATGATCTCAACATTGATGCACAAATTGAAAAGCAGACAGATTGGATAGCTTCGATGTTTACGGAGCAAAACAATAAGCTAGAACCTATGGGAGGATTTTGCGAGTTTCAAATTGTTGATGTTCTCACAACCCTAGCACGGTCCTCTGAAGTGATATTCAGAAGGCTTGATGAAAAATACAAAATAATCGAATATTCCAGTCAGTTACAAGATGAAAAGTCTTATTATTTTATGGCTACGATTAGTTCACGATATTTGAGAAATATTGATTTTGCAGTACCTTTAGGACACAAAACTATTGACATATTTTGTAATCTCATATCCGATGATGAGATAATTGGAAAGGTAGATTTTAATGAAACAACTATTGGCAAATTAACTTTTGAAGAAATCTATAAAATCTTCCTCACGTTGTGTAGAACCAAGAATAAAATGCAAATAATGGTCCAACGGTGTCCTATAGTTATTGAGAGGATGGTCAACTCTCATATAACAAATAATGAAATGTTTGAGGTTGATCATATCGAACAATTGCTTTTCGAATTGAGTAAATCGGGAATAGAGTTGGGAGAATTGGGACCACTCATTGACAAGAAACTTAATGGTGAAGTTTCTGTGATGGAACCGTTAACTGAAGCTAGATAGCGTACAATTTCTATATAACGTTTTAAGTATACACGATTATAAATACAAGGAATTTGCCGCAATGATACCTCTGTGAATTAATTTTTCACATTCAGTCATCTTTGCTTCTAACTCATTATTACCAATGGTTTTCGCAGCATCGACTATTTGCTTTAACAATTCTTCAAGTCTTCTGAAAGTTCTGATCAATGATCCTTCATAAACGTCGGTCATTTGACAAATTTCGGTAAACGAAGCACCCTCACACCAACGGTAAACAACATCCATTAATTCTGAACGGAATGATTCAACATATGCCTTTTCAGTTATATCCAATTTTGCTTCTTTTGAAACCTTAGCAATCTTACTAGCCATTTCTGTCAAAACTTTGTATGGTTCATCTAATAATGGGTTAGGTTTACGTGTTTCACGGGATCTTTCTTGAAACACAAAACATGATAGCAACGCTGCAGATTGTGCAGGTGTCAAATCGGTAAACATACCGTTGAAAATCAATTCGGTAAGAAGTAATTCATCACCAGTACTGATTTCACATGCCACTTTACCCTTCAAATCAACTATGTCATCTTGTGAAATAAATCCTAATCTTCTCAAAACTCTTTTACGGCGCTTTAAGTCATCAAGTTGAATATTAGACTGAACGGCTGCAATTTTCAATTCAGTTTCTTTGATCTTCTCTTCTAGATCCATTTTTTGAGCATAATTTTTGTAAGACTCCTGCAGCACCTCGGAATGGAATGCTGGGTTTGTTTCTACCTTTGATTCCAAAATAGAGATTTTTTTCATGAGATTAGCAAATTCTTCATCTTGGATCTTCATTTTGTTGATAGGATCAAGAATTGGTAAGCCATCAGGGTGTCTTTTCACAATTTCCTTCAATGCTTTATTAAGTGTTTTCCTGGATTGTTTGCTGCTCAAATCCTTTGGTAAAATGGATCTACAGCTACTTACCTCCTGGATAGAATTTAGAGATATTGGGATGATTTCAGTGGTACTTTCTTCACCTTCTTTAGCCGGTCTTATTCCTAACGGGAGTTTAATATCAAATGGTTTTATCAAACTAACAGGTGCATCTGCAAACATGGTATTGACGAAAACCTTCACAATGTAACTATCATGATCTGAGACATTTTGAACGGTACCGTTGATTCTTTTATTGTCAAATTTGGAATAATTGATAACAATACCCCATCCGTAATCCTGATCTCCAACTTTTACCTTGATCATTCTACCGGGTTTCAAATGGCCCAAAATATTACTTGGGTGAGTAATGATTTTCCTGCAATCCTCCTTGTAGTTACTCAGTTGTTTTTTCAAATCATAAAATTCTCTGACAGTTTCAAAGTCATCAACTTTGATGGTATCAATTTCATCTTTCATTTCATCGATTTGCTTTTCAAGTAATGGGACAGCAACAGTATTTTGGAAATGGAAGAATGAATTTTGCAACATAAACTCTGGAGACACACCTTCAACTCTAAGTAAGTTAAGAATCATATTGTAACCTAGATGGAAAGCGGAATCCAATCTATCAGCAACACCTTTAACCATACCTTTAGCGACTTGAGGTTCCATTTTTTCATCAATCATCATGATAACAATACCACGATCATCCAAACCTCTACGACCTGCTCTACCAGACATTTGAATATATTCACCACCAGAAACCCAACGGAATCCTACACCATCCCATTTTCTAACACTTGTGAAAACAACGGTCTTGGCAGGCATATTCAAACCGATAGAGAAAGTTTCTGTTGCAAAAAGAACCTTAAGGAAACCTTCCTGGAATAAGATTTCAATAATTTCCTTTAAAATAGGTAACAAACCAGAATGATGGATACCAATACCTCTTTTCAATAAAGGTAAGATGTGTTTGATTTGAGGTAACTCTCTATCGTCTTCTGGTAACATTTGAATAGCGTTATCATAAATCTTAGTCAACATTGATCTTTCCTCATCGGTATTAAAATCCAATTTAGACATCTTCATAGCCAATGCTTCACAATCTTTCTTACTAAACGAGAAAACAATAACTGGATTATATTTTTTAAGCCAAATCATTTTAACAATCTTGTAAATATCTGATTTACCGTCTTTCATACCACCTTTCCAAGTTTTCCCCTTTTTAGTATCAAGCGATCCAGAGTCTTCACCCATGCTGTTACTGATTGAAGACATTGCCTTTTGGAAATTTTCTTCCTTAAAAGCACCCTTTTCATCCACAACCAAGTGAATACCTTCACCACCAGTTGGGAATAAATAATGCTGCAATGGTGTTGGTCTGAAATCCGTGTAAACAATATGACATGGTTGATCATGAATCTTACAGATCCATTCAGCAAACTCCATGGCATTAGGGATAGTTGCAGAAAGGAAAACATGACGAACATTGTCAGGTAGTAAAATGATAGTTTCCTCCCAAACAACACCTCTACTTTTATCTCTCATATAATGGACTTCATCAAAGATGACCCAACCAACTTCTCTCATAATTTCTGAACCTCTATAAAGCATACTTCTCAAAATTTCAGTGGTCATAACCAATGCACCAGCATCTGGGTTGATTGTAACATCACCGGTCATTAAACCGACATCACCGAATTCAGCTTGTAATTCTCTATATTTTTGATTACTCAATGCTTTAATTGGGGATGTATAGATAACTCTCTGGTGATTTTTCAAGGATTGTGCAATTGCGTATTCTGCGACAACGGTTTTACCAGCTGATGTGTGAGCTGAAACTAAAACGGATTCTTCTCTATCAATACAAGAGATTGCAGTATCTTGGAACGGATCAAGAGTGAATGGATAAGTTCTAGCTTCATTCTTACGTTTATGTTGACCTATTGGTACGTAGTCGTAGTTTGGAGGTAATGCAACTTGATGACGAACTTGATGTTTTAATTTAACTTTACCTTCATCAGGTTTTGATTGAGTTGTGAGTAGACCTTCTGAAGCGTCAACTTCTCTAGATGCTTCAATTTCGAGATCATCGGCAACAACGGGGACAACATCTTGAACTTTTTTCGATTCTTTGTTGTCAATAAGTTTTGATTCAAAACGTTTAGATTTTTTATCAGTTGACTCAATTTTTTCGTTGACTTCTTCGATTTTCCTCTTACCCGTTGGTTCAACTTGAACTAATGTTTCAGTATCGGGTACTTCGTCAAAAACATCAAACAAATCATCCATTTTGTGTGGTTGTTGGATTGATCGAACAATAGAATTGCTAGTACTGTGTAGGGGGGAGAAAAAAAAGTATTTTAAAAATTTTTTATCACAAGCCATGAAATGATCTCGCACTACATACAGTTTTATCATTGATATTAGTTTAAATTATAGATTACATGAACTTATATACAGATTAGAAGAAGAATTAAATGACAAAAACGGATTAAACTTTCTGGAACATCAAAATATAAGCAGTTTTGTTAATATTCGAGCCTAAGTTTTGATCACGGATAGCATCATCTGCGGTTATCTTTGTTATATTAGTATCATCGATTCTTATCCAGTCACCATCATTTGTATGAACATCTGTTGTATAATGGCCATTTTCGGTTGATCTACCATGATGATAGACAACACCTAATAGTTTAAAGTTTGGTTCCTCTGAAACCATTGTTGAAATACAAGATTTTGGTAACGTTAAGTTATGATCGTATTTAATAAATTTATGAATTTTCTCAATACGACCATCGAAAGGTTTATTAGATTTTGATTTTGCAATTTTTGATTGTTGTTGAGATTTTGTTGAATTTGAATTTGAATTTAAATTTGATTTTTTACCCTTTTTATTATTTGATACGACTTCATAACCACCATCTTCAGATTCATCATCATCATTAGCAACAAATGAGAATCTTTTAAGATGAATAATTAAAATTGAAGGTAATTTATCGATTGAATTTTGCTTTTTCGCAACTGTATTACCTAATTGAACTTCTTCATCTTGAGCGAATTTTTCGAAAGCTGTAACTAAATCATTAGTTTCAGGATCACTTATATCTAATTGAACTTGTAAGAAAGGATCTAAAGTAATTGAAGATTTTTTATTTGAAGATTTTAAAACTGATTTAAATTGACCACCAAATAAATTTACAATTGGTGATAATTTAACTTGATTTGTCCTTTTACCAATAGTTTTCATATTTGAACCAACTTCATTCCAAGAATCATTATCTAAAATTGATGCATTTTCTTTACTTGAATCTTTAATAAAATCAACATTTTGAATTATTTTTTGACTTGTTTCTTTATTATTAAAGGCATTTGCAAAATTTAAAACATCATCATAAGGTAATGATTTAATACTTTCAATATATTCTTCATGTAAACCATCGAGTAAAATATTTAACAATTCTTCAGCATCTTCTTGTCTACCCCAACTTAAATGTGAGAATCTTGAAAGTGAAGAAATTGAACTATAAAAATCATTTGGATTAATTGAATCATATTTAACAATTGAAGAATTTGGATCAATTGTTGGTTTTAATTTAAAACTATCTTGTAAATCTAATAAAGCATTTAAAATTGGAGTATTATTCTTTGTAGGATCAAGTTCTTTAATTGTATTATCCCTTATAATATTAAGCATTTGAGTAAATGGATCACAATAAAATAAAAATTGTAAAATTGAATTCATATAACAAATATTACCAGAATTTTGTAAACCATGTGGATAAATTGAAGGTTGAGATTTTAATGGATGATAAATTTTATTAATATATTGAGAATCAAACATAATTCTTAATAAAGTTATACCTAAAGGTTTATTAGTATTGTTAAAATCTGCTGATACAGTATCGAAAGTTGGATTTGATGTAGTTGATGGAGATTGTGTATTTACTCTTTGAGTTGATTTTGAGCGTAATGAAGATGCAGATAATGGTGATGAAGAAGAAGTTGAAGAAGTTGAAGAAGTTGAAGTTGAAGTTGAAGTTGAAGGTCGATTAGCTTGAGATTTTTTAAGAGAATCTGCGAGTGATAATGCAGGAGTTGTAGGGTTAGTTATAACTGATGTGATTGTAGTATTCTTATCTGATTGTTTTACAGGTTGAATTTTTTTACTTCGTTGAGATTGTAATGCCTTTAAATGTTTCTGTTGTTCCTCTTTAATATTTTTCCTTTTAATGAATGCCATTTGTCTGTGTGGATTAATTTCTTCTTCAGTTGTACCGAAATAAAGTGGGAATTGATGAACTATAACTTTATCATGCTTTGAAAGTGTAGATAGTGTGAAATTTTTATTAATTTGTAAATAATCATCAAATAAAGACTCATTTTGAGTGATGATATTATTAGGAGTATTTATTTGTTGAATCATTAATGAGTGTAGTGTAGAAGGAAGTTGAATGAGTCAATCAATATCAGATTTATCGGCTCAGGAAGTATGCAAGTTAAGCGTATTCTGCTGCTGTTGACGAAATTACGTATTACGAGAGCTTGGAAAAAGAGAAAAAATGAAAGAAAACACCTAGGGGTCGATGGACGCGAAAAGGATGTTTTATACAACAGACTCGAAGATAGAGTTGAACTGAGTGGGGGAAGTAATTGATGATGTAGTTGGCTGTGGAGCTGGGGAATTGGAAGATGTAGCTATGTATAGGGAGATTAGATGGAAACAAGCATGTTCTAGATGAGTGAAATGACCACATGATGAGCATTTAAGTGTAGTTAAATCTAAAATTGATAGTATGTTGTTATTTTTATGAACATGTAGGGTATAATTTGAAGATTGAATTGAGTAAGCATGGATATTATTTGATTCTATTGTATGTATGATATACCAGAGTCTCTTTTTCTGGGATGAGTTAAAGTTAGTGTTGAAAATTGCTTTTTGGTGAGTGTTAGTGGAAGAATTGTTGAACCATGAAGTGAGTAAAATTGCTACATCATCATTGATAGAGAGATGATTTTGGTTTGATTGAATGAAAAGAGAATCTAGAAGTAGTTTAAACACGCGATCACGTTCATGTTCATCTATTTGTGAAGGCATTGTTAAAAGAAGGACTGAGCGATGTGAAAAATAGTAACGTAGAGAAAGATTTATCGAGGAAAATGAAAAGTTTAAAACATGCGTAAAATCAATATAATTTGATAAAGCAGGGATTATAGAAATGTAAATAACTTAGTTTAACAGATGTATGTAGACAGTGTAGTTGAGAAAAGACTGAGTTAAGATATAAAAAGAGAGTGATTTAGCATGTTAGCGATGTGCTCGAGGGAAAAGAGGTGGAGATTACTGATACAAGAGAGGGGCCATGGATGTATATGATTGAAGTTGCAGCTGAAGAGAAGAGTTTGTTTGGAGGAACTGCTATGATGTATGTGGTGATCGATGTGGACGGCGACACCGGTCACGTGCCGCGCAAGGCTCAACTGGCAGGCCAAATTGTGGAATATTTGTGGGGAGGGAAGGGAGGGGGGAAAGGCGATTGTGGGCCCTGCAGAGAGTTAAGGTTCGAGCAATTTCACTGCTGGGGGAGCTGGATGGGATGGGATGGGGTGGGATGGCTGTAGAGTGACGTCAGCGGTACACAAGTAAGCGGGTGCACGGGTGGGTGAGTGGGTGCACGGGTGGATGTGTGTGTGTGTGTCATGGAAGGCGCTGGCAATAACTGGGAAGGACTGGCAATAACTGAGGAGGAAGTGACTCGCACGCGACAATCGCCGCAGCAGGCGAGCGAGTGTCCGCCTGTAAGCGGTTAGCGCTGGCGATCTGCGCGGCTGTGTGCTGGCTGGCACGCACTAGCTAGCATGACTAAGCGCTGAAAAGCATAAATACACTCCGGCACCCGTGCACCCGCCAATCCTCAGGTCCTGCCGCGACGGGCGTGAGCTTGTCCCCCCAGGCGGTCCTGGGCGGTCCTGGCCTCCTATTGGCCAGCCGCGGGTGCCAGCGGGTGCCAGTAGGTGCCAGCGGGCAGCGCTCGACTGCCAAAAATAGCCGAAAAGGGCGCTCGTGTGTCCGGCGCGCGCTCTCATTGGCTGCCGTGCGCGCTCTTCAGAGCTATTTTTGGAAGCGTGTCTACAAACAAACGGTCTCTGTGTGGTACAATTCCCCGTTTCGGCCTGTTTTTCCTTCCTTTTTTCTTTTTCTTTGTTTTCTTTCCCCGTTCCAAAACAACATGTCTTTTTTTAACTTACACGGCGTCATAATCTAACTTTCTTAATCACAACAACCTCTTTTTGTGTCCATTATAAATACTAATCGTTTCCCACTCCTCTATCCATTTCCTCAACCATCCATATCACCTCTTCCCTTTTCCTTCTCTCTCCCTCTTCTCTTTCTTCTTTCTTTCTTTCCTCAGCTTTAAAGTTCGATATCCATTCGCTTACTATATCTACAAAAATGCAATTCCAATTATTATCCGCTCTCGCTTTAGCAGGTTCCGCTCTTGCAGGTTTCCACAACGACACTGATGTTACCGTCACCGAAGTTGTCACTGCTTTAACCACCTACTGTCCAGAACCAACCACTTTTGAACAAAACGGTAAGACTTACACTGTCACTGAAGCAACTACTTTAACCATCACTGACTGCCCATGTACTCTTACCCACACTTCCGCTAAGCCACACCCATCTTCTGCTGCTCCAACCCACTCCACTGCAACCCCAGATTTCAACGCTGCAGGTAAGGTTGGTGTTGCTGGTTTAGCTGCTGCTGCAGGTGCTGCTGTCTACTTATTATAAGTTTGACGTTGCAAGCAACTAACTAAATTTATAATATTTTTGTGATACTCCATCTCTAGCAATCGTTTTTTTAGGATTCTTTTATTAATCTAATTTTTAAAATCTAATAACTATTATCTTCTTTTTTCTCATTATTTGTTTTTTTTTTTCCTTTTTTTTTCTTTTTTATTGTTTATAGCTTCAAAAAAAGTGTTAGACTTTAAATCCCTCAGTCGATCGTCGCTTACATGTTTTTTATACATCATAAGTACTGTTACCTTTTAATGTTTGGTTTCATCACCCAGTTAAACCACCACCATGTCACACTCAAACCATACTCAAGATAAATTAAATCGGATTTCTCAAATTTATAACTTACCTGCTGCTTTATCGGATGATTCAATAATTATAAATTCTGCAACAACTCTTGATAATTATAGTTCAAATATAATACCAAAACATGCAATTAACTTTAATCCAAATAATATAATCGATGATTCTCATGATGATCATTTAGAAAATTTGGATTTATTATCAAATAATACCATTACCTTAGGTCATTCAATTATTAATAATGGTGGTATTCCAATTAATAATTTATCTAAAATACCAAGTTATCAATGGGGGTTTAAACATGATGATGGTTCAACAGTTAATTCCGATATTTCAAATAGTGGTATAGGAAATTTTAATGGTAATAGTATTTCTTCATTACCTGGTAATGTTACAACAGTAAATTCAACTGGTTTGAATTCAAGAATGATTAGATTACCAATAATTAATAAACATATTAATAAATTCGATAAACATAATGAATTAATTACTAAAAATAATAAATTACAAGGTGGTAAAGTTCGTTCCTTAATGAATGGTTTGCCTTATTATGATTATCAATTAATTGAACATCAAATTAGATCAATGAATTTATATAAAAAAGTATCATTTAAAGCTTCAAATACAAACACTTCTTGGTTCTCAGATTCTTTAAATAAAACAATCGATGATGTCGAATATTTACATGGTGAAGTCATTCTAAATCAATTTATTAATAATAAAAGAGTTTTAAGAAATTATCAATGGATTCATTATTGGGATAAAATATTACATAGATCTTCCTTAAATTATGACCTTCAAAATGTTAAAACTTTAACCCTTAAAAAATTCCTTCACCTTTTACAACTACGAAGGGAAAAATTCGAAAAGTTAAATTTGGAAAAGGCACAACTACTCAAATCTGCTGATCCAAATGATGATAAAATTATTGATCAACTACTCAAATTCCCTGATACTGAAGAAGAAATTGATATTTTTGACTTGGATAGTGAAGAAATGGATTTACCATCGTCATCCACATCATCGTCATCCACATCATCGTCAACTCCCCCTCATTCCTCCAGCTCATCTTTAAGGTTTGGCAGAAACCCGGATTACAACTCATCACATCAATTAATATATGAAAAGGAATACTCAATTGATGATCCTGAACTTGAAAAAATTCATATTAAACTATACAATATTTTAAAGGCTAAACAAATGCTTACCGATGCACGTGCAACAAATGGTATAATACATTCTAAAATTGTTAAATTTAAAAGATCCCCAAATCCAAATGCATTAGGATTTTCAAATATAAAATCTCGTAAACCTTCATATTTATAAAACTTTTGCATGTTTAATATCATTCCTTAATCTATGAACCCATAAAACTACCAATACTAATAATCCAATAACTGGCAATAAAATCATATAAATTAATGATTTTAAATTGCTTAAATTATCATTATTATCAGGTAAAATTTGTTCTTCATTTTTATAACGTGTAACTAAATCTGAAATCTTACTATCAATTTGATCAGCAGATTTTAATTGTGTTTGTAAAACTTTATCAAATGCTCTTAATGAACTATCATAATTATCAAGTAAATTAAACTGTTTTTTGAAAATACTTGTAAGTTCATCAAGTTTCTTACTAACTTCACTATATTGGCTTTGTAATTGTCCAAAATTAACAGCTAATCTATCAATAGTTTTACCAAGTGTAAATATTTGTTGTCGTACTGCAGTTTGATCTGCTGCTTTAACTTCTTGTAATAATAATGACATACTTTCCTTAATAATATTTAAATCATTTGATCCAGTTTCCATATCCTTTAATTTTGAAATTAATTTAGCTTCTTGATTTCTAAAATTATTTCCAATTGGTTGATCCCTTGCAAGTAATTGATCATGTTTAGCAAATAATGTCTCATCTTCATCTTCTCTCATCTCACTTGTAACATCATCATAAGTTATCAATCTTAAAACTTCAAATTGTTCATGTGCATCAAGTTTCTTCTTACTACTTGCAGTAACACCAATTTTAATAGGATTCGATAATAATGATCTTAAATTGATTTTATCTGTAACAAACAATAATTTATTATCACTTGTAATTTTGAAAAAATTATTCGAATATGCAACTTTAATAGTCATCGGTACAGTTGCTCCTTGATATTCATTCTTATATGCACCAATAAATTCAGATAAATCGATTTTCTTACTACCATCATTCAAATAAACTCTAATAACAGGTCCTAATTCTCTATCATGATTAAGTAAAACCTGTAATCCTTTAAAAATTGATGGACCTCCAAAATTAGACTCATCACTAATATCAGCATTAGAATCAATTATAAACAATGAAATTCCTGCATCAGTATATCCAAAACTACCAATTGATCTAATTGTTAATTCAGTTGTAAAAGATTCTAAACTGTTTGGACTTTTAGTACTCCATAATGAACCAACTTCAAAACTCTCATCCTGTGCAGAAACAATCGTCGATTTAGGTGTAAGAATGATCCTACCTTCCTCGTATTTAGCAAAATCATTAACTTTCCAGTTAACTGAAATATCATCAACTGTTTCAATACTTACTAAATTGGCAACCGATAATTGAACAATCTCATTCAGTGCAATCGCATATGATGTAAATGCAAGTAGAAAAGTAACCACATAAAACCCCTTCATTTGTTCTTGTGCAGATAAAGCAAATCCACAAAACACATTTCAAAACACACATCAAAACACCCGGAACTCAATCAAATAACTTCACTTCACTCACTTCACATCATTCTGACTTGCCATCGCGACACCCGTTCTTGTCGTGACAAAAAAAACACCACCCATATCCTCCATCCATCCTTCCTTCCTTCGAGACCGACGCCGCTGAATTGGCGACGATGGCAAATTTTAGCTAGCGTGGTGGACACACACACTCGGTGCTCTTGGGTTACTCAACACATAACGTGCCCCTTCTTAACTTGCGTTGATCTTTCACCAATTACCTATTTAACCCCACATTTTTGAACAACTTGCTTTTGAAGCTACTAATAATAGAGAATTCATACGACTATCTCTAAACCAATTAATCTACAAAGGATATTCCAATCAAAACTATCATTTTAAAAGATCGATTTTGCAAATATTATTGATTTTTACACTTTAAGTTAATTAATATCCTAATAAACTAATTTATTGCTAAATCTTAATCTTTTCCCCCTCCCCTTTCCATTTATTTTTCAATCTCGTTTTGACTTTTGCACGGATTAAAAATAATAAAAGGGCTATTTTGCCTAATTCATCAAATATTTCAAACAGTCCATTAAATAACAATTTAGATAAAGCAATTCTATCACAACTTTTAATTTTAGTTACTAAATTATCATTTGAAAATTTTACTCATATTATCAATCAAATTCATTCAATAATTGATAATAACGATCAGATTTATATCCCATTCTTAAGAAAATTAATTGATCAAGTTTTAACTGAATTCACAGAAAATACAAATTTTGAATTATCAAATTCTCCAATTTTAAAACTTATTAAAACAGAATTAGATCAATTAACTTTATATCAATTAGATAAAGTAGATTATATTACAAAAGCTTTATTATTACCAGAATCTCAATTTATTTCATTCACATTAGAAAAATTTCTATCTTTTTTCAAATTATCAGATTTTCAATCTTTAATTATTACACTTTCAATTGAAAAATTTATCTTTAATAACAATTCAACAGATCAATTTACTTCAATTTTAAAAGAATTACCAAATTTATACGTTAAATTTTCTTCTGGTGTTGTTCAATTATTAGAATTATTAGAAAATCCTCAATATCCATTAATTAAGAAAC
>JAJLVM010000013.1:0-28821 GCA_030570285.1 Pichia norvegensis
AACCTGATAAAGGAGACATATAGCCAGATCTATTGTTTCTAATATATTAAACCAATAGGTAGTCACTAGTTCTATTCTTGGTTACGGAATTGTTATTACGTTATTTATTATTGACAAACTCAATATATTAAGTATGTACTATTTATTAAGTGAACAATCGGTCAATTGTACACACAGAGGTTAATTCAGTCAATACGCTCATCCTGACAAATTGAGCAAAGAATCAACCGTACACATAAAAAAATTCTGACAAAATGTGCATTCTTTTATCAGAAATTAAGATTTTTAGGACATGTTACAATTGGTATTCAAACTGATCCAGAAAAAGTGGAAAAAGTTAGAAATTGGCCTACACCAAAAACTCCAAAGATGGTATGAAATTCTTAGGTTTAACTTCTTATTATCAAATATTTATTAAACACCATCAAAATTGCTAAACCTATTCACGATTTTATTAATGAAAATTGTATTTGGTCTAAAGATCAAGATGATGCTTTTGCTCAATTAAAAAAGCCACTGATCGCTGCTCCTACTTTAGTTCATCCAATTTGGAAAGATGATTACAAATTTGTTTTACATACTGATGCTTGTAGTAATGCATTAGGTTATACGTTAGAACAATTAGACCCAAATGGTAAATTACGTGGTGTTATTGCTTATGATTCTAAGAAATTAGTTGGTTCTCAATTAAATTATGGTATGTACGATAGAGATTTTTTTGCTGTCGTTGAAGCTTTGAAAACTTGGCGTTATTATTTATTAGGTCGTCATTTTCTGATCTTAACCGATTACAAAAGTTTAGTTTACTTACGATTTCAAAATCTTATCGATTCTACACGAGTTGCACGTTGGCTTGATTATCTTGCTCAATACGATTTTGAAATTCAATACATTTCAGGCTCATCTAATTCTGCCGCAGAGGCATTATCCCGTTACCCTTATGAGATAAATACCTTAGATACATTAAAAATTTTATTTTTCCAACTTGAATCTCAGTCGAAAAACTCCAATTCTAATTCGGCACAAAGTCAGATATTGTCGTTAGGCACTATTACTTCAATGGAAATTAACAATGATCTCAAAGAGAAAATTATTACTGTTGTATCATAAGTATTCTACTATTAAAGTCCATTGTTTTTGTAATTTGATTGTTATTAAAAAAGACTAAAAAGAACTATACAGTAAAAAGAAAACTAAGACAAATAGGGGCAAATTCATAGTATTTATAGACCTAAATTTGCCCACGCAGAACATCACATGATAATGGTTTTGTTTACCAAGCCCAAACTCAATTTAAGCACGCACCACAGTCTTGAATTCATATAGGCGATGATTATGCGCCATAAATTCTATTTTGCCTGTGCCCTCCAAAGTTTAGAACAGACGAGATTACGTCAGCATAATCTCTCAACAGGCATGCATCCAAAAACCAACTACATACGTTTGGTATCAAAATTAAAAGAAATATAAATGATTCCTGC
The DNA here is from genome assembly GCA_030570285.1 of Pichia norvegensis. Taxonomy (NCBI): domain Eukaryota; kingdom Fungi; phylum Ascomycota; class Pichiomycetes; order Pichiales; family Pichiaceae; genus Pichia; species Pichia norvegensis. The sequence continues at coordinate 1,482 of JAJLVM010000013.1, forward strand.
TTAGACTGTAGACACTCGTCCATGAAACCGTAGGAAAACCATCTTCCGAAACTGTAACTAAAGGAGAACTACTCAGTGTTGACTTAATTGGTTTTATCTATAATCAATCAATATGCATTAGTCTGTGTAGACAATAAAACCAAATTTCTTTCATGTTATATTATAAACAACAAAAGTGAAGCTAGCGACAGAACTATAACAATTATTAACTCTCTTAACAACATACCGAATTTACAAAACAAGTCAGTGGTAAGACTTAAATTCAGAACAAACAAATTAAAAGAGTTTCGTGAAAATAAAGGTATTTTGATGGAGTTCACAGCTCCAAACCGTAGCTTTAATGAACTGCTGAAAATGCTAACAAACAAATTAAACAAAAACTCAGACTCCTTATAAAGCAATCAGGTATTTCAAAATCACTATGGTAATACGCCTTGAAACACGCGATATATGTTCTTAATCATATTACCCGCAATAAAGACACCGAGTCACCGTGGAAGAAATTAAGTAAAATAGTCAAGCGTGTCTCAAATATGAGTCCATTTGGCTGCATTATGTTCTATTACAACTACAACAACGAACAAAAGGTGTTTACAAACTACAAAAGAGGTATATTTCTAGGATATGACAATACAAACAAGATTGCATTAATATTAGATGTTGAAAATATAGAAAATATATTTCCTCTTCAAAAACAAAACTGGTATGACAACAATAAACACAATAAAACTAAAGCTGATAAGCTAACCTTTCCCACAACATTGATAGGCAGTTCCAGTGATAGCTCACTTCATGGTATAGGAGATGGAACAACGTCATCAATCAATATGTCGTCAAATTTTTCAAATCAAAGCTCCATGATAAATGAAACAAATTTGACAGACAAAACTAAAACTGTTAGTCGAACAGTTTAAAGAATGGTAGTGCGATTTTAAGAAGTTCAGATGGAACAGATGTGAATGGAGAAAGAGAATTAGTTAAAGATGTTGAAGAAAATAACAACACAACAGAGAGCACAAAAAATCTGGACGACGACACCTCAAAAATTTTAAACGCTTCCACCTCCGAAAATGCTGACACGTCAAAAGAAATGGACGACAATTTGCCACCAAGCATAAATTAACACCCACAATCCCAGAGACTCCTAAAACAAGCCTATCCATATAATGAATCCCACACAACACCCTCCAGTGATCCTCCAGTGATCTTCCGCTGATTTTATTGAAAAATCAAGATAAAAATTATGAAAAATCTCTCAATTCTATGAAAATTTCACAAGTACTCAACACTCGACAAAAACATTCAGATCAGTTAATTCAACTATATAATAAAATGCTTGAAACGTCACAGGAAGTAATAAAAGTATCCAAGCGTCCCTCAAACATTCCAATCGAAAATGATCTACTTAATCCGAAAAAGTTGCATAATGATTCCAAACCACCAAAACAACCACAGCTGCCAAACCAACGCATACTTGAAGATAGAAAATCATCTACATTACTAGAATATAAACAATCATTATCTTCTTATTTAGAGAATAATAAAGAAAACAAAAGTATTGTTCCATCTACACCTGATTTTGAACATAAAATTAAAATTACTTCAACACCAATGGAAGATTATCAAAAGTCAATAAAACTAGCGCATAAATATGCACTTAATCCCTCTTTGAAAAGGATTACTTGTGCAAATGATGATGATGAGTACATAACTTTAATTTCTAAACAGAAAAAACGTATTCATGAAGGTCCGTCACTTCATGCTAAAGCACTCCTGATGGTACAGTATATGAATTAAGCAAAGCAACAAGTAAAATTACTAAAAATGTCCATGATAAATCTAGAAATACTACTCCTATTGCTAATTGCACATCTGTTTATCCTCAAACAATGGTACTTAACAGTTTTGCCTGGGCAAATTTAGTTCTATAAATACTATGAATTTGCCCCTATTTGTCTTACTTTTTCTTTTACTGTATAGTTCTTTTTAGTCCTTTTTAATAACAATCAAATTACAAAAACAATGAACTTTAATAGTAGAATACTTATGATACAATTAGAAACAAGACTAAACATGAAAATACTGCAGATGTCGAGCAGTTATTAGATAAAGTCAGAATTAAACGTTAATCTTCTATTATATGAACACCGTTATTAATAATGATTCAATACAAGGGATCTAATCAAAATATAATACTTACACTAGAGAGTTTAGATCATGGTGGGGTGTTGGGATGAGACACTCGGCTCATCCAGTTGATCTAAAATATCTAGCGAGCGAGTTGTCCTCGGTAGTAGTTACTTGAAAAGTTTTCAAGTTATGTATACTTGATAGAACATGTAGTTCTTTTTATAGATTAACAGATCATATACTTTACTGTGGTACCTGATATACATAAACAGCTGTTACAGAGGACACTTGATATTCAACAAACAGATCATTGCCACGAATACTACTACAATCAAGTATTCACGATGGTAAAATAATCTTAACTAAAGAGCTTTAGCTCATTTACCAGGCGCTTCCACTAATTATAAATGCGTTCAGTAAGATCCGGCCGAGTTCACCTTTTTTAGATTATATAACAAGGTTCAACTCCTTTATAAAATGCAACAAGCGCAAGTGGTTTAGTGGTAAAATTCAACGTTGCCATCGTTGAGCCCCTGGTTCGATTCCGGGCTTGCGCAGTTATCCGAGATAGTTTAGTGGCTAGAATTTCCGCTTGTCACGCGGGAGACCGGGGTTCAATTCCCCGTCTCGGAGTTTTTTATTAGGTCTAAGGCATAAAAGATGGCCTAGAACGATAAATTGCTGGACCAAAAACGATTTACATTTCTTGTTACATAGTTAAATCATCAATTATACAATCATTAAAGACTTTTAAATAATTCAATGTTTTTTAACATTTCATTCTCTTTTATGTAATCATTGATGGTATCCTCTTCTGAAATCCCCAGTGAATAAAGGTCTTGGCGTTGCAATTCAAGAGAACTCAAGTCATGTAAGTAGCCTTCTACGATATCATGTTTTAGTATATTTACAACTTTACTGAGAACGGCAGTGCAATCGTCTCTCAATACTAACCGTCTAGTAAGCAGTCTAATCAATAGCACTCTCATAACATCTTTATCCTTCTCTTTGTTATCTAAAGTCTGAAAATTCTCCAATAAGGAAAACATTTTGGTACTCATGGACACAATAAAATCTTCAAAATCTTTTAAACCTTTGGCTTGTGTTGAAACAGACTCAAAGGAGCACATCGTAACAAAATTAATGATTTCAGTGAAACTTAGCGGGGTTCTTTCATTAATCTTTTTAAATATCTTCCAAAACATATGATCAAATTTTGGGGAAAATAAATTTTCCAACAAAATCTTATGATTTTTCGGCACTGTTTTATTTATATCGGCCAACATTGCAGCCAATTCATTCTGAATCGTTATGACTTGCAAAGAAGATGAAAACCGCTCAATCGGGGAATCCGTAGATGATCTTCTGCTACACACTGCGGAAAGTTTTCCAATACTTGAGTGGAGTTTCATATCCTCCAAGATATTGTTTTGTGTATACGTTTCATCACTCATAAACACCAATAGCTTACTGCAAGCTCGATCAAATCCAGCAATCTGCACATCATGTATCCAACCAAATTTATAAAACTTTATGTCAGAGTTCAAAAATCTTTCAAGTAATTCATAACGGTTGGGAAAACATTGGAGCATCACATTAATTTTATTTGTTGCAAGATAATGTTTAAAAAGTGCTTCGGCAAAAGAATAGCCATAATGGTCAAAATAATAATCAAATTCTGCACCATTTCCCTCTGTTAACAAGTTAGAAGTAGAGTCATCAAGTGAGACGCACGACTCTCTTCTACTTTCAATTAACATTGCAAGGGTTTCCATGTCATCATACAATATAGCCAAGGGAATTAGTTCTGATTGCTTATTTGTAGAGCTATAAACAGAAATCCAATTTTCCTTATTGTTCTCCACAAATCGGTTTAAATCATCAAAAATGTAATGTTCCTTTGCTCTGCGAATGGAAGACTGTGTTTCTGAGCTCACGTGATATAAATAATATGTCAATTTCAAAAGTATATCTTCAGAACGTGCTTTAAAAATATCTGATGCCATTTGCTTGTTCATCTCATATATTTTCTTAGTCAAAAGGTTCACACTTTTGATAAACTCACAATCTTTCATGAAAAGTTTGCAAAGTCCAATTTCATTGATATATTTTTTAATCTTCAAATCACAGTCGTTAAAAGAAACATGCAAAAAAGCGCTAAAAGAATCAGCTAGCTGCAGAAAATTATTTTGAGCACATAGGTTGATTGCATTGATGATAAACTGACCAAGCAAAGTCAAAATTTCGCCAGGTTTTTTCACAAAAAAAGATTTAAAATCATAGTCCCAACCCAACGAACGTAAACAATCCATCGCTATATCAGCATATTTCTCTTCAAATGTTAGGGCGTAAAGACCACAGGATAGAGATAGCAAGTGGCAATTCGTGACCAGTTCAGACTTTAAATTATAGTCATTATCAATATCACAATTGTCCGAAGCAAACCCAATTAGTTTCAAATAAAAATGCTGTCTCATCTTTAAATTTTCATTAGCATTTGTACCTATAACTAGCCCACCATCACTCATAAGATTATCAGAAACTTTTCTAATTGCGCTTTTCAAAACTACTTGATCAAAAGGAACACCCGTGTTTTTCAAATTGTATACAACACTTGAAGAAGCTGTCGCAAATTTAAGACACTGGATAATGTGTTGCTCCATGAATATATTTTGATCATTAAAGGTACCACTTTTCTTTACTTCGAGACAGATATAACCTTCATTAGTATTGAAAACTATAACACTGTTTTTCAAAAGTTCAATAGAGAAAATTTCCAATTTTTCTTTGAAGGTAACAAGTTGTGTCCATGCTGTGTCCAATGCATCAAATTGGGGTTCAAATAGCAACACTTTGTTATCGCTCTCTATAACGCAAATCTCGTCAGCTTTAGCAAAATGTATTTTAGGACAATTATTGTTTTTACCGCTTGAGACGAAGGGAATTTCAATCTTAAAGGCATTACCATCATTCCTGAGAGTTTCCCAAAGACTCATAGCGATTCCAAAAAATGGTGAACTTTTACCTTCTCTTGCTAATATCACACAAAGCTGTTTTTTGGGGGACAAATCAAAATCCAAATACTCAGCTTCACCTACATCTAGTAATAACTTTGTCTCTATTTTCTTCTCTAGCGAAAAAGTTGAACTACCTATCAGATGTTTGATTAAAGTTAGTCGCCCTGACGACTCTAAAACGGCAATAAGTTTCTCAACAGGGGTAATATTGTAAATTTTTAGAGATATAATATGATTGAAGTTATTGTATTCTCTAAAACTGTATGACTTCGATAACATAAAGCTTGCTAATGGTCTATTATTGTAAATCTCAAAGTAACTGAAGGGAGAATCTCTCAAGTGGTCCTTCAGCTTGACGTAAAGAACACGACACTGAGATGTTGTCAATATCAAATCATTATGTTGAAAAAGTTTTATATCTGTCAAAAACTCGGCTGTATTAACTTTGATTTGAAAGGTTCTAATATTTTGCAAACCACCAAGAGATGGTTCCATTTTAATTGTTTCGTAAAACTTTAGCAAACCACTCACAGGGTCAATTACAACTAGATCAGGCTTAAGTTCATTAACTGAATTTGGTATGATTACACATAGGGGTAAAAGATTAAAGGCATTAGCCATGTATGTGCATTCAAAATAATATGGACGCCTTTTCTTTAATTTGTAGTTGTAAACGAGAATTCTCTTTGTCGTGATGACTGTCGCAATATCTGCACTATTAGCTTTTGCATCCAGAATATCTTCATCAGATTCAAGAATCAAATTAGCTAATGGAGAGTTTGTGATTCTAAAGTATTCGTTATCGAGGAGTGTTTCAATGTCCAATTGTTTGTCAACATGAGATTCAAATTCAGATTCATCTGTTGCCGTTATAGTTGGAAGCAATATAGCTGAATCAGTACTAGAATTGAATCTTTTTGCAGTGAAGTTGATGCTGACCATTGTGTCTTCTCTCGATTTATGGTTTCAAAAGTTTGTGGCCGGACAAGTTTCTGTGTCTATGTAGTTTTTTTGAATTGCATTCGCCTCAGAGTTGAAATAAATTTCTCCCAAAATGCGAAATTCAAAAAATAAAAATAGTTTTTCAATCTAAGATGAAATTTTATTGATATTTTTGTAGGCTAGTAGAAAATTTTTAATAACTTAAGTTTCCTTAAACATCTTTACTCAGTCACACACCAACTGCTACATGATCAGATCTACTAAACCAAAGAATGCACGTTCCAAACGTGCACTCGAAAAGAAAGACTCTAAAATTGTTGAAAACACAAAAACTGCTCTTTTCATTCCTGGAAATAATTCAAACCAAGCTTTGCATAATATCACAGTTGATTTAGGTTCCTTGAAAAAGCCTTTTATTAAAAGGTTTACCAAAAAGAATAACATTTTACCATTTGAAGATACTTCTAGTCTAGAGTTTTTGAGTGAAAAGAACGATGCTTCTTTGCTTGTTTTGTCTACAAATAACAAAAAGAGACCCAATAACCTGACCTTTATAAGAACTTTTGATTACAAAGTGTACGACATGATTGAGCTACAAGTGTTATCCGACTATAAACTTTTTCAAGACTTTAAGAAAACAACGTTTCAGATTGGTTTGAAGCCACTATTTACTTTCCAAGGCCATATTTTTGATGTTAATCCTACTTTTACTCAAATAAAATCTTTGATTCTGGATATGTTCCATGGCGAACAGTCTAACTTACAGGATGTGGCTGGCTTACAATATGTGATTTCTGTATCTGCAATTGAAGAGGATGTTAACGATACTAATATTTCCAAGTTACCGCTTGTTTATTTCAGAGTTTATAAGTTGAAAACCTACAAGTCTAATGAACCTAAGTTAGCTAGAATTGAGCTTGAAGAGACAGGTCCTAGATTGAATTTCAAGATTGGAAGAGTGCATCACGCGGATGTAGAGATGGAGAAAGAAGCTTTCAAGGTACCGAAGCAATTACAGCCAAAGGAAAGGAAGAATGTTCAAACTGATAATATAGGTGATCAGGTTGCAAAAATTCACGTTGGTACTCAAGATTTAAGCAGATTACAAACCAGAAAAATGAAGGGGCTTAAAAGTAGATATGATCAGATCAACTCAGAGGATGAAGATGATGCTATTTCAGATGAAGATGAATTTGTTGATGCTGTGAGCGACAATGATGAGGCGGAATTTGAAGAACCCTCTTCAAAAAAGCAGAAGGTTTGATTTCTATATAGAGCGTGAATATAAAATATGCTTTTTCCATGTAATATGCTACTTACTTTTTTACAAGTGATATTTTGATTTCCTATGTAAATACTAAGCTTTAAATTCGATTTTTGAGTTTGAAATTATGTTAGTAAAATTTGCTGTCAAAAAAATAGCTACCATCGTCTTCCTTGTCGTTTTCAAAGGATGATACCGTACTGGGCCCATTAAAGAAACAATATTTCTCAACCAGAGTTTTGTAAGATTCATTGTCGACACCATTTATTTCATCAAAATTTGCGGCTTCTTTATCATCATCGACATCACAAAAACGTTCCTGATTGTTTTTGGCTGAAGTTTGTTCAAGTCTTGATTTAGTAATACCAGCCTGCGGGTATATTTCATTATTATTAGGGGTATGATTTGGTTTATAGTTTTCATTAAATCGATGTTTAATTCTAGTTTCATTATTTTCAATAACATTAGGCCCAAATTCTCCAAAAGAATCAGTCATTCTTCTTGATTCTTTTCTTACAGATTTTTCTTCCTTGTTTACTGCAGTCTCATGGCACGTATTTTGAGACTTCAATCTATTCGGAAAGGAAGTATTTTTTTCAAGCAGTTTGTCGTTCACATTCAGAGATTCAGTTTTAGCAACAACTTCAGGTGATGCAGAAACTGATTTCACCACTTTTTTATTATCAAAGCTCTTGGACCTTTTCAACGTTGAGTTTTTAGAGGGAATATAGTTAGATTCATGACTAGTGGCCTTGACAGAAGCCCCCTCTGCAAAGTTATTTAATGTAAAGTAATTGCTGCACTTTTCAATAGACGATGACGTCGTATTAGATTTTGCTTTGGGTGATGTTACTTTGATTTCTGTAGATTTAGCTTCATGGAAGAAATGCAAGGTATAATTCTTGGTATGATTATTATCCCAATAGTCATGCCCACCGGCAGTGTACTGTATACAAAATTTAATTTCAGGATTACTTCCAAGCTTATTTGCTTCATAATATTTGTAAATCAATTGAGCAGTAGGAATACTAAAAATAAACCGATCATATCCTGCTTTCTTTAGTATGCGTGGTATATCTGCTGTGTAATGAGCATCAACACTTTCAATTGCCAACCAGTCATCGATGGTATACCTAATGACCACTCTTTTAAAAAAGCTAATATTTTTCACTGCTGTCTGTCCAATAATTGCGGTTTTCTCCAAATTGATAAAACATCTTTCTAAGAATACAGGAACTTCACAATCTAATTGATCTCTATAAGATATAGTCTTGAATTGGTTAATGTCCAAATTCCATCTTTGCATCTCAAATTTAAACTTCTCTATATGGGGTAATGATTCATTTTCAACAACACGTTTAGCAGCATCATACAACTTTTTCCGCAAAAATTTGGAATAGTCTGAGTTATTCACAGTACCGGTTAGACCATAATATGCAAGCTCTGTTTCATCATCAGAGTTAGGCGTGTCAGATTCATTAACAAGATCACAATCAGACCCGTATGGAGAGTTGTCTGCGCTTATGGAAATTGGCTTGTCCTTTTCATCAAAATATTTCACAGCAATGTTTGTGCCAAAATGTACCTGTTTGTACGTAGGAGTAGCCGGCAAAGAGACAGCACCTGAGCTTTGAAAAGCATGGTTCAATTTTAGAGAAGATTTCACCAATTCGCCAGACTTCTTGCGAACTAACGGATTTGTATAACTATTTCGTCTTTCAGAAATTGTATTAGTCGCATCAGTGTCTGAGGAAAGTGGAGATACCGGCGATACTGGAGCTTCAGTATTCTCAGTGGCACCTATCTGAGAGCCTGATGAGTCAAGTATTTTTGAGTTCAGCAATGTATTTTGTTTCATAATTAGATCAACATCAATATCCATACTACCAGATCTGGCAGGTTTTCGCAAGAAGGATAACGACAAGGGCAGATTTTCATCTTTTACAGGTGAAGGAATGAATAGAGTTGAATTTGATTGAGCTATTGTACCATTCTCTGCACTAGAATCAATTTTTTCTTTAGTAAAGTTTGTTTTACTGCATGTATAATCCTGAATTTCTGTATTTTTGTTAATATTATCGATGTTGGAGAGGCTATTACCATGATGATCTCTACCAGTATGATTGTAATGTGAAAGGCTTTTCCCCACATTTGAAAATGAATTATTTTCTAAAGTGTAATAACTAGAGTTGAAATTGGGATTGTGCGCAAGAGTATCTTCCTTTTGAACGTTAGAAGAAAATGTAGCTCTTTCTTCTGAAGGTGGTAGCTGCGAAGCTTCAGAATGCAACACATTTTGCATGCTCTTTGATTTAGAATTGGGACTCCAAATAGATCTATTCAAGTCACCTGGATGAATGGGTGGCCCTAGGGACATCATTGAGGAGATATTATTAACTTTCGAAAATTGTTCGGAATTCATCTCTGGTGTAGTTTCAAAGTGAAGGCGAGACAACGCATCCTGTGTTTGTGCTTCCGAGGACAGCATCCCTAAGTGATCATCAGAGAGCCTCGCTTTACGTTTTGATGGAACGTATGGCATTGAACCAAAAAAATATGATGATTGTAATTGATTAAAATTTGGTATCAAAACTGAACAATCGGTATCACGGAGAACGAAGCTAAAAAAGAGCAGAAATAGGATCAATCAATGCTGCAAAAATTAAGAAACAATTTAGCTATCAGTGTCTAAAGTTACCAATAAGCACTAATGCAAGATAAAATATATTGTAACAAGATTGTGAACTTTCAGATTTTAGGCACCCGGTACTTTCGGTTAGCTAAGGTGATCGTGATTGCAGACAATAAAATCGAACAGAAATTGGAGCGACATGATTTTTTTCGGCCAGTTAGCAAAAAGGGGAAGTGGCTCAGTTTTGACGTTCACTGTAAGTTTTGACTCTTCAAATCGAATAACAACAACAACAACAATTACGGTAGCAATAAGGCAGTAAACATAAGGAAAGGTATATTGGAATATTTTAATTACAAAAATGCATAACTATTCATTATGGAATATTTGGGTTGCTTCAACCCTCCTCAAGGTACTGCTTTTTCCCACGTATCACTCTACAGATTTTGATGTTCATCGTAATTGGCTTTCAATAACTAAACTTTTACCCCTTAAATCTTGGTATTTAGAAGATACGAATCAATGGACATTAGATTATCCACCATTTTTTGCTTATTTTGAATGGATATTATCGAATATGGTTCCAACGTCAGTTGCACAAGATGGATGCATTGAACTTACTGAAGTAGGCAACTATGGATACAAAACAATTCTTTTTCAACGAGCCACAGTAATAATTAGTGAAATTTTGTTGTTTATTTCACTCCAATGGTTCATTAATACAGCAGAGTCACGGAAGGAAATGAGAAGGAATTTTGTAATAGCGGCTTCAATTGTTTTATCACCCGGACTTTTCATTATTGATCATATTCACTTTCAATACAATGGATTTTTATTTGGAATTTTTGTTTTATCGATAGTAAATGCCAAATTAAAAAGATATCTCGCATGTGGTTTTTGGTTTGCAGTGTTGCTATGCTTTAAACATATATTCCTTTATGTGGCACCAGCTTATTTTGTATTTCTGTTTTCAGGATATTGTATCAACAAGTTCCCTTCAAAAAACAGTGTTTATGATTACACACTTAATGATGTTTTGAGATTTGTTAATTGGAAAAACTGTATAAAATTAGGACTTACAGTTTTAGGAGTCTTTTTTGTGGCGTTTGCACCTTTTGCATATTATGGAGTTCTTCCTCAATTATTTAAAAGATTGTTTCCTTTCTCAAGAGGACTAACACATGCATATTGGGCACCTAATATTTGGGCATTATATTCATTTACTGACAGGGTTTTAATTCAATTAGCAAGAAAATTACCAATACTATATTCAGTTTTTAAGAAATCACCAAGTGAAATTGAGTTTAATGAATCATTGACTAGAGGTTTGGTTGGTGATGTAAAATTTGCTTTTCTTCCACAAGTTGAACCGAGTCATACATTTATTCTTACCCTTTTTTATCAATTAATGGCACTTATACCATTATTTTTACAACCTGAATATGAAAGATTTATTGGTTGTATATCATTATGTGCATATGCATCATTTTTATTTGGATGGCATGTTCACGAAAAGGCAATTATGCTGATTATTTTACCACTTACATTTGTTGTGTGTCAAGATAGAAGACTTTTACCACCTTTTCAACTTCTTACGAGTGCAGGATATGTTTCTTTATTTCCATTGCTTTTCGGATCCGCTGAATGGATGTTTAAAAGCTTGATTACATTTGTATGGTTTATTGTTTTCCAGACAAGTTTTAGTGAAGTAGTACATTTTTCTCGCAAAATTACGGCTAGAGTTGTTACATTAGATAGATTGAATCTAATTTACATGTTATTGTTTGTTCCAATATGTATTATTGTGCAAATGCTAGACATTGAAGCACAACATTTTGCTATACTTAAGAAATTGGAATTTTTCCGTTTGATGATTTATAGTGTCTATTGTGCAATTGGTGTAATATCATCATGGTCATCCTTTTCATGGCTATATTTCCTTGATGATAGTATATGGACCGATAAAACTGATGTATAAATTTTTGTAACAACAAACAGGTTGACATTTTAATTCAGGAGATTCAACATTTTCACACCCGTGTCACGTGTCTGTGAAATGGACTTATTTTCGCATTAGAGTTTACTTTTAATACTAGGATCAGATCTTTATACCTGTACACTTCATTACAAAACAAACACAAATGTCAAGGGCTTCCAAGATTACATTAGCACTAAGTACAGTGCTTTCGATTGGAACTATTGGTGCCGTGTATTACATGGCTGAAAACGAAAAAGATGTATGTATTATTTAATTTAATTTAATCTGAAAAAGATGAAAGCCTAACTTTCTTTCAGTTTTACTAACATAGTTACATTACAGGCATTACAAGAAGGGCCAGTGAAGGATAGAGCTAGACTTGAGAAACGTTCGCTTACAGGAAAGCAACAGGCAAATCTTAATGAATATGAAGAACAGAAGAAACTCTATGCAGAAATGGGGAAGACACAAAAGCTAACAGGTGAGATTATTCACGGTATAGATGCTGAAAAGCCAAAAAAATGATATCTGTGACATAATATTAATGTAATTAATTTACAGAAAAAAAATCAAATGTTCAGATATATTTATCAAAATTATTTCTTGTATTATATGTATATAAAAACCAATCATTTCCGATATTTGGAGGCACATTTAGTAATAACGATATGCCAGTAAACGAATAGTTACTTTTACATTTTAGGGTCTTTGTATGTGATTGCGTTTGTGAGGTAGGTGGATCTTAAACCCGCATAACAGTTCAATATGGAAGTGACATGCGGTCGAGAGCGCATGCAAACAAGATTGATTGATTAATGTGATTCCGCCAGCCAATCGTGGTCTGTCTGTAGGTATTGTTTCCACACGCTTATCATCCATATTATTTCAAGTGTACCCCTCTACCTTCTATTCTTCATATTGAAAAGTTATGTTTCAAATTTCCAAAACTGCTATTAGAACCATGTCTAACAAAGTCATTCCAGTTGTATCTAAGAACGCACCACCAGCTGCAGCGAGCTATTCTCACGCTATCAAAGCAAATGGATTCATTTACGTTTCTGGTCAAATTCCTTACACACCAGATGGAAAGCCAATTGAAGGTGACATCAAGGATAAGGCAGATCAAGTTATTAAGAATGCATTGGCAATAGTTGAAGATTCTGGATCTAAATTAGAAAATATTGTTAAATGTAACATTTTCTTGAAGGACATGTCTAACTTTGGTAAGTTTAATGAAGTTTACTCCAAGTACTTCAATGCACACAAGCCAGCTAGATCATGTGTTGCTGTTGCAGATTTACCATTGGGTGTTGACGTTGAGATGGAAGTTATTGCCGTTGAGAATTAAACCAATTACTCCGTTTCCTCCGGTACCGGCCTAATATTTATATTTATATATATATATATTGTCAAACCATATATAAAAAAAGGACATATCAAATACGATTTATAAAGTCTAGCATTTTCTACTTATGGAAGAAAAGGCAAGGAAACGCAGCCGCATGCTTTCAATACCACTAGTAACAGTATATGATATACATAGCACTGTATATGAAGCAAACGAGGGTTGCAGTGTTGACTCCCCCGCGCATCACGTGCACACGATCAGGGCTGGACGGGCGCAGCAAGACACCCCACCGGGTCCGGAAACAGAAAGAGCAGTCACGCCACCCGTTGCGCGTCCACTTGCCCAATGCGGCCCACGAGAGAGAGAGAGAGAGGCCTCCCGCTGCCGATGCGCAATCGCACTTGCCGTAGTGCAGTATACGCAAAATTTCACATATACTATTGGAGTCTTGTTGGGGATATACACTTCAAGTATCCTTCAACAACTAGACACAATGGCTCAAAGAGTTACTTTTAGAAGAAGAAACCCATGTATGTACTTATATCCATGAACAAATCTCAAGGGGAACGTTTATATCTGTGAAAATAGAATAAATGATTTGAAATTTCAACATTGACTTGACTTATGAGTTTTCCAAAACTATCCATTTTACATTTACAATGCATATATCAATTGTTAATTCAAAATTACAACTACAATATTAGAGTAATAAGAAAACAAATCAAAAATCAAGCCGATAGAAGTATACATTTCATTTTGTTAAGATCAACTAGGACAACTGTGGAAAAAATGAAAAGTGAAAATAAAAAATAAAAAGTGAAGAGTAAAGAGTTTAAAACTTTTAATGGCACCAAACAACCAGGATAATCTGAATTTGTCAAAATAACTACTAATATATGACGTTACCCTTTGGAACTTATTCTCATCAACTAACAAATACTAACATAAACATTTTTTATTTCAGACAACACTAAGTCTAACCAAATCAAGGTTGTTAAGACCCCAGGTGGTAGATTAGTTGCACAACACCTTAAGAAGAAGGCTTCCAGACCAAAGTGTGGTGACTGTGGTATTGCTTTAGCAGGTATTGCAACTTTAAGACCAAGAGCATACGCAAGTATCTCTAAGACTCAAAAAACCGTCTCCAGAGCTTACGGTGGTTCTAGATGTGCTAACTGTGTTAAGGAAAGAGTTGTTAGAGCTTTCCTTATTGAAGAACAAAAGGTTGTTAAGAAGGTCTTAAAGGAAGCTGCAGCAAAGGAAGCTAAGAAATAAGTTTCTAATGCATTTGCTACTTCTCCCTAATACCGTTTAATTATATAACAGTAATTTTATACACAAAACTTTAAGTTACTTTGCTCTGCTTGAATTGTTGTTGTTGCCTTTATTCTTTTCTGTTAACAACTACTTTTAATATAATACTGAATTAATGATACAAGGGCACTTTTATCATCACTTCGAACTAAATTGGCCATATCAATATTTAAAGGACTATTAGGTTCTTGATTATCAAGTAATACAACAATTGCTAATACAGCTGATTCAATTGTCCATGCTGGTGACCAAATATCTTTTTTCAAAATATCTAAACATATTTCCCCTGAATTAAAATCAACATTACAATGCGCAATTTTGGTACTTGATGGATATCGATCATCTAATTTAACCTTATTTGTAACAAACTTCATTATAGGTGGTTCTAAAGGATAATTAAAAGGTATTTTAATATCTATTTGAAAATATCCTCCATGAAAAAATGATGTTGACAGTTCTGATATGTGGATCACACTTTTCCATCTGTAAAGATGGTCAACATCAACCGGTTCCAATTCTACAATAGATTCAGGAAGCAAACCATTAGAGTTTAATGTTTTGAGTTCTTTCAAGAGTCGTTTATGCGTTGCCATTTTATCCTTCCAGAATTCCACTAGTAAATAAAGTAAAGTTATTATTATCAATCTCAAGGGTCCCCCCTTGAAAATGGACTCAAGAGAAAAGAAAAGTATTGTATTATAAAGTAAAGTAAAAGTTATTTGTGAGCGCTAACTATTATTTAAATTTATTTATTACTCGCCTCGATATCGGCCGGCCAAGCTTTGTTCATTTTCACGGTAATGCTATTCGAGGAGACCATAATAATATAATAATTGAAAGCGTCAAACAATTTACCCGTAAATACTTGATCCTTTTAGCAAGCTACATCCCAGGAAATTACCGTCTGCTTTAATTGTCCGGCTACCGTATTCAAACAGACACTCTAGTTTGCTCTGTCTTAACTTCCATACCATTCTAATTTGGATTCCCCCCTAATCCTAACAATAAGTTCGGTATCCTTGCCATTTCAAACTCACATCAAGTGCAATGTACCAGCGGAATGAGAATGATCAACATGATCAAAATCTATTTCAACAACAACAACAACAACAGCAGCAGCAGCAACAACAACAACAGCAGCAGCAGCAGCAACAGCAACAACAACAACAACAACATCGTCATCTACAACAGCAGCCCTTAAATCAGTACCAGCCGATACCGTCTGGATTACACAACTCACAGTTGCCACAGCTGCAAAGAACGCATTCTACATCTTCCTCCTACACATCAACAACATCGCCTTCAAACTTTACTTCTTTTTCTTACAATAGTCCATCTGTGAATCCGCCATCGCATATATCGTTGATCCATCGCAATTCTCTCTCGTCTAGATCCGGATCTATCGACAATCTTTCCAATTCAGTTTCCTCTTCAACTACCAAAAGTATCCCCATCAATAATATTACCAATACCAACCATAGTTCAGGATCCGTGCCTTTGGGCACAAGTTTTGGAAGCACGCCAACCAACTCATTCACAAATCCTATATCGTTTACGCAGAATTTCTCGTCATCCTTGACTCCTGCAGGTCGCCGCAGTTTGCTTACATCTAAATTACAACAGCATGCTCAACAACAGTCACACTCTCAAACACCTCAGTACGAACGTCCACATGAAAACTTCTTGAGGAGAACATCCAATAATTCAGTCAATAGTACAGGTTATATCCCTTCTGCACAGACATCATCATCCTATTCCACTAGAATAAATCATTTCAATCAATCGCAGCAGAATTTATTTCAACAGCAACAACAACAACAGCAGCAACAACAGCAGCAGCAACAACAGCAGCAGCAACAACAGCAGCAGCAACAACAGCAGCAGCAGCAACAATACCAGTTACAAAAGCAACAGCAGGAGTTGCTTCTACGGCAACAACAACAACAACAGCAGTTACAGCAGTTACAACATCAACAACATCAGCAGAACTTACAACAACAACAACAGCAGCATCGATTTTTGCAACAACAACAGCAAGAATCTATGAATGAAATAAATTCTAACGCCCATTTACAACAAGGAGAATTACAACAGTTACCAAAACATTGTATATCTGTTCAAGGAAACACTCATAGCGATAGTGACATTTTCCAGCCTACTCCTGCTACAGCTACAACTGATATATCCAAAGATATTGCATTTTCTACAAATTCCAGCAGCTCCACGCTGTATAAGGATGCTCAATCCAATTTCAACTCAGTGACAGATGGAACACCTATCAAAATATCAGAATCTAATAGTATAACGAACACGACTGTTCATAATAATTTCATATCAGTATCTGCCCCTGCGCCTGTTCCTTCACATTTTACGCAAACAGGCAAAGTAAGGCTTCCGCCACCACAGTTTGAATTACCAGACCAACATCAAAATCAACAGTTATTACAACAACAACAACAACAAGACCAACAAGACCAAAATAATGGCATCATACAGCAAGATACCACTGAACATTTAAACATTGCGGATTTTGATCCACAGGAACTCTTCTTAATGCTATCTGCATTACTACAAAAAATCGTTGAAGCAAATGATCTTCTTCATAATTCTGAGCATCCACCTAACCAACACAGGCAATCAATCGCGCTTGATGATGGTACTGGATTACTTAACAGCAAGTATTCAGCAAATATTCTGGCATTTCATGGTAAGAATATACCTTCAATTTCATTATACTCATACCTGACAAGAATACTTAAATATTGTCCTGTTACTAATGATGTTTTCATCAGTTTGCTTGTTTATTTTGACCGTATAGCTAAACGAGCAAACAACTGTGAAAAGACAAGTGAAGATGCTATAATGAATGGTGACGAAACTTCCGATTCAACTGAGACTCCTCAGGTGTTTGTGATGGACAGTTATAATATTCACAGACTTATAATCTCTGGTATCACTGTTGCATCTAAATTTTTCTCTGATGTGTTTTACAAAAATTCTAGATACGCCAAAGTTGGTGGCTTGCCGTTGGAAGAGCTGAATCATTTGGAGCTTCAGTTTTTACTTTTACTTGACTTCCAACTAATGATCCAGGTTGAAGAATTAGAAAAGTATGGCGATTTGTTACTGAAGTTCTGGCAACGTGAACAGGCCAAATCGCACGTACAGCAACAACAACAGCAGCAGCCGCAGCAGCAGCAGCAGCAACAACAACAACAACAACAACAACAACAACAGGAGAACTACTATTCACAGACCCAGTAGCAGCATACAGATGCCATGCAGGAGTAGGTTTCTTTTAATTTTGTAATAGTACACTTGTAGACTACATTCCATAATATATTCCATTTTCAATAAATACTGCTTTCTACTCTTGATAGGGTCACGTGCCGCCACAATAAAGGATTACGCAACGCTTTTGGCGCGCAGTAAAAAGTTTCAGAGACAGTATTTACAACAATCTAGAAGTTAGACATATAAAAGCTATATAGAGGGGTTAGAGCAGAAGGCAATGGCTAAAAAGAATAAATCTAGAGGAAGGAAGAGTTCAAAGAAGAGTGTAAATTCTGATTTGAATTTGACGAATTCTCATTCTAATTCGGAAGAATACGTTTTCGATGATGAAACATTGGCACTTGCTGGCGGCGATGTTGAGCTATTACAAGATATACGACGGATGATTGTTGATATGGATGATAATACGCTTAAAAGTTGTGTTGAAAATCTTAAAAGTGGTGGAATGCCAGTGGAAGCAGTTTGGAATATGATTATGGAGAGCAATAACAGGAAATCTTCAACCGTTAACACCGGCGACAATAAGAAATTATCAAACCACGAAACAGAAACAGAGGCACACGAGGGGAAAGGATTAAATAAGGGAGAAGAGAACTTTGATACTGGTGATGCTTCTAATGGACTAGTGCACGGAGGAGAACAATGCCAAGAATCCGATGAGTTTGAAGGAAGGGAGTTTAGTATTGATTTAGAACTTCCCAACACATTTTTCGATCCATACAAACTCCATGATGCATTATTTAAAGTACTTCGGATATGTACGTTTGATTCATTTGATGAAAGGATATATGATTTGTTTACTGTGATTGCTGTTTTATGTGATCCATATACTCAACCTTGTGACAGTGGCAAAAACAATGAAATGATATTAAGTGCTGATTTAGTATCTGATTTAATTATTGGGATAATGTTTGATCAATATATTGAGGTAGACAGTTCTTCAGGAAAAGTTACGAATTTACCAGCTTTTGAAATGGCATTTGATTTAGCTAAAATAATTGAAAAAATATGTGTTGTACTCAATATTGACGATGAGAATGTATTGATGTATGTTAAGAATGATGCACAAAATTGGGAATCCGAGCTGTATAAATGGTTACCACAAGATACTTTCTCTAACATGACGAACATAGCAAGTGATTATCATCATATGATGTTATTATACACGATAACTACAGCTGCATTACTTACTATAAGCAAACTTTACAATTCATCAGGTAATGTTTGTTTGAATCCCTTTTTATCATTATATTTACAACTATGGAAGAATCTATCGAAAGTGATTTTGCTAGGCATTGAGGTTGATTGTCGTGATGAAGAGAATGGATTTCCAGGGTATCCTGAAGTGATAAGGTACGTTATCAAGGGATCATCAGCTGTTCGATCGATGATTTCACTTATACTAAATGATGAATTTGAACGACGAGTTCATGATTTAAAGCATGAAAGTTTGGTTAATTTTATGCGTCCGTGGGGGCGTAAGTTTAGTAATGGATCAATCAAAGTTGATATGAGAGTTTTCGTTGCTGCATTACTTGCATTGGGTTCAGAATTGGATAGCGTTACCGAACTTTTGTTTGGGTTTGTGCCCGAAGATAGATACGACGAGGATGTTAAATATATGTTTGAAATGGAATTAGAGGATATGAATGGAGGTGGTGAGGAAGGTAATGATCATGATCGGAGGTATACGGATGATGGTGAAGATATAGGTGATGGAAGGAAAAGGTATATTGGTGATAACGTTATTGTTGAGATTGAAAGGGAGGGACGAGATGATGATGATAGTGATGGCAGTGGTGGTGGTGAGGATGATGTTACTAGATTGAACGATGAAAGTGAAGGAACACGTATAGAAGACGGTAAAAATGGAAACTACATGGTTGAGAAATTTAAGGTATCTAATATCTACGATTTGCATCCTGATTGTAATTGTGAATTTGAAGATTTTGAAAGTGATGTTGAATATGACGATGAAGAAGAAGGAGAAGAGGGAGATGTTGAAGTTGATGAAGGCGATATCGAACTTATTAATCAGCTTGGCGAGATTGCTGCCGGTGAAGGAATTGAAGATGTTTTAAGTGTTGATGTTTTACGTAATATTAACAATGGGCCATCAGCATTGAGATATAATCAACCGAAAAACGTGAGAGATAATGATGAAGCAATGATTGATTCTAAAGGTAGAGATTGGAGGGATATACCACGCGGTAAGAACAATATTTTGAGTGATCAATTTGTTAAATTACTTAAAGAATCTGCTGATAATTCAACTATATTTATTACGAGGATGGATAAATTAATTGATGAAATGAAAATGATGAGTGAAGAATTTTTCATTGAAACAAGAGGTGAGAAAATTGTAAGGAGTGTTGCATGGGTTGTTCAATATGAGAGGGAATCGATGATGATGGATGAAGAAGAGAGGGAAAAGAGTGATGATAATATCAATGCGGATGTTATTTACAATTTCTTGAAAAATGAGGAACGATTTATTGATATGACTAGACTAAATCCAGAATTGACATTCTGTATTATTGATGAATTATTAATGGCTGAAGGATATAGACGGGCCATTATATGGTTTTTATCACATTTACCATTAAATCAATGGATTATTAATTATATCCATGAATTACTTATTGGTAAACGTGGAGAGGAATGTAAGAAATATGAATTCAGCCGAGTTGGTAAGATTGAATTGAGTGAAGTTGAAAAGACTATGTTATTACATGAATTTTTCTCTAATTCTGTAATATTTTTATCACATGGAGAGAATGGTAGAAGTAGTAAAAGTAGGAATGAAGCATATAAAATTATTAAAATGATTTGTTTGATGTTAAAATCATTAGAAGCTAATGGAGTATTGAATAGTGAAGGTGAAAATAGTGATGAATATAGAGTTGAAATTCAAACATTATTATTTCAATGGGTTGGAGTTACATCAATACCTGAAGCTAGGGAACTTTTCTTTAAATTTAGCAAGACCCCTAAAATGGAAAGCAATTTTAATAAGGTTTTGAATAGAAGTACAGATGGAAATGGCGGTAGTAGCAATGATAGTAGTAGTATTAGTATTAGTGCTAGTGGTAATGATAATGTTGTTTACGACAGTTCCGAGAAGTGGGATGAGATGGCGACGGCTTTAAGGAAAGAGGATAAATCCGAAAACATTAGACCGAACCAACAAATGCATAATATTTTTCAAGCGTTAAATAATTTTGATGGTACGACGATTTTCATGATTTCATTGAACATTGCCGCACAAATCGGAAGTAATAAAGATGAAAATGAGGAAAAGTGTTTTAAATTTTTCCAAGATTTGAATTCAATGACTGGGATTTATCAAGACAATGAAGAACTTGGGAAAGATTGTTTTGAATTATTCACAGCATTAAACAATAAGCTTATTGAAAGGGATGTTGAAGGTATTATAAAAGTTGCACGAAAATTTGGGATTTTGTTTGAAGATGATGATAAGGCTAGAAAAGTTACAGAAACTTTCATGCAAGAGAGGTATGAGAATCTAGAACAAAACTGAGAGAGTGGCTTTGATTAGCATGTGACCAGTAAGAATAATGCGATTGAGAGGATATTATTTTTAATGTTATTATAATTTGCAGTGGCTGTATAAATAATAATTATATAATGAATGCATTAAGAAATTGGTTATGTGATATAACTGCGATTTGTGAGATTGCGGTACCAATCAGAAGAGACCCAAAATGGAGCTCGGACTCGGGATCAGAAATGGGCGAAATAAAGAAACAAAAGGGGCAAAAAACACAAGGGAAAAAAAACAAAAAGAAAAAAAAGAAACCTATGGAATGAGTTCTAACCGCTGGAAAAAGCAACTTACCGAGTAAGTGAGTTTGCCAAGAGAGAATAATTCAGGAAAGGTAAAAAAAAAAGGCAACAACAGGCAGAAAAGGCAACAAAAGAGGAAAAAGGCAAGAGAAACGTTGCTGAAAGAAGGAATAAGCTCCTGGCAAATGAAAGCGGAGTTACTCAAAGTCGCGCAGTGTTTGACGCACTGTGCTCACTATGCTCACCGGCCTTACCCGATTTTAAGCGGCTTTGAGCGGAAGCTGCAGAAGATCTGCAAAAGATCTGCATAGCGCGGTGCATAGAAGAAAAAATCTCTCGGACGCAGAATCGAGGTACACAATTGACACAGAGAAATGGGACTACATACACTGATCATCGTTCTATAGAATCTCAAAATCAACAATCACTTTTTTCCAAGTCTTACCCATTTCGGAAGCTTAGTCAGCGATTTCTTCGTTCTGTCAGCGTTTGTTGTTGCCATTGCCATTGCCGTTGTTGCTGTTGCTGTTGTTGTGGCTGCTGTTGTTGTTGCTGCTGTTGCTGGAACTTTCTCTAAAATATCAGGACGAACAATCGTTGTATTTTCAACAGCTTTACGATACTCTGGGTTTATCGTAAAATAGAGTGTTACTCTGTTCCCGAGAACAGATGCAAGTGGATCTTCGCGTAATTTACAATTGTCAAACAAAGGGTTCATGTTATTACCTAAAACAACCGTTTTCAATGGGTAACCAGTAGTGAGAGTGTAGAAAAATCTTTCATTTCCACTATTATTATTATTATTATTATTATTATTATTATTTTGATTGCGTTTCTTGATTAATGCATTGCATAAATTCTTAACCTCATTTGTAATAACTTTATTGTTGATAACATGAACGAGTTCATCTAAAGTATGTCCTTTATCGATTCGTAAAAGTACTGCCTTACTGTTAGGGAATACCAATTTAATTTCAACATCGGCCGTTAGATTACGTATTTTTTCAAGTTTAAGTTCTTTAGCTTCCATTTCTTCCTTTGCAAGTTTATCACGAAGTGCACGAGTTAGCATTGGTTCGTCAGCTGCACGACGGGACAACATTTCTTGGTACTTTCTTGCCTGTGCAATAGTTGGTGTGGTGTCAGAATCAGTGTGTATATCATCCATTTCTACATCATCATCCACATCATCATCAATACTTTCGTTTACATCCATTTCTGGTTCTTGTGACCTCGGTGGCGCTTGCACAAATGTACCAACAACGTTACCTTTCACATCATTACTTTCTTTCATATCCTGCAACTCTTTCTCCTTCTTCACTTCTTTGAATACTTTTTTCCCCCAATTGACAATTTTATTTCTACTTTGAGAGGAAGAATTATTATCTTTACCAATATCAGTATTATCATCACCACTATCATTTTTTTTATTTAAAATGACACGTATTGCGTGATTACCATCATGAATACCAATATCAGCCAATGATAAACTTATATTGTCATTATTTACATCAACAACACGAGACATTGTTTGAACACGTAAAGAATAACCATTATTACCAATATCAACACCGACAAGATCGATAATACTTGTAGTACAATCATATTCACCAATTGAAGTTTTAGTAGTACCACGAACTGTATCAACTAAAGTTGTACGTATTTTAACAGTAGAAGTAGTGTTAGCGATTGCATTAGTATTAGTATTAGTAATAGTATTAGCATTAGCATTTGTATTTGCATTTGCATCACTACTACCAAGATAAATCAATTCGACATGAGCACCTTGTGGAAGATTAGCAAATCTTAGTGATAAGGTTGAGTCTAAAGGTGAAGGTTTACCCTTAACGGTTAGCGCGTACTGATGAGGATTGCCACTGAGTTTGAAATAGTTGATTGAATCAGCTATAATATCGGAAAGTAAAGCATTGGCAGCTAATGTAGCACTGTAAGTACGGAACTTCCATGTAACTTTGACAGTGGGCATGATCAGTTTAGTTTAGACAGACGATAGTTTAAGATCACTAATGTATTTGTGTTTTTGCCTATCTTTCTCTGCATCATTCCAGAGAGACCCGTTTTGAGTCTAACGAGAAGCGCGGCCACACGCGCCGAGCCCCCACGACACCGCTCTTGTTGCAGAATAAAAAAAAAGCAAACACTAGGGGGCTCAGCGGCTGTCTCTTTCTATCTCTTTCTCTCTCTCCTTCCTTTTTTTTTTCTTTTTTTTTTCTTTTTTTTTCTTTTCTCCTCAATTTTTGCAATTTCTGCGTGGACCTTCGATTCCGGCTCTAAGAGACCCATTTGTTGCCCGTAATTTGCACGCGACCGGTCCGTTTGCGGATCTGCGCAATCTGCGTGTGGAACCTGGTCCCGCAATTTAAACCGGGACACAAACGACACCCCACAAAACCCTTCCACCCTTCCACCCTTGCATCCCTCCACAGCTTCCACCGCGCTCGGCCTTACCCGACACTGCATCATTCTTGCGCCCGTGCATGTGCTGATCTCTGCAGCTTCAAGGGGACTAAATAAACCAATCTGCTCCGTGCAACCATAGAACTGCATAGAAGTTCCATTTAACCTCCTTCCATGGGTTCTCTCTCCATTTCCATGCAGCTGTTTAATTGACGAATGTATCACCTGCTCCTTTCGGCACTTGGCGAGCATCACGTATTTGCCATTTCTAGAGCTCGCAATTACCACTTTGGGTATCAAAAATAATTGTTAAACTTTCAATCAACAACAGAGTCCCCTTTTCCTATTATCTTTCTTTCTAATTCCATTCTTTGCGTCATGTCTAAATTAATTGCCCTTTTTTTGGAATTACCACTTTCACTAAATCCTACTTATTTCTATTATTCAATACTTTTTCTAAATCATCTTTATAAAACCAATCCAATTGCCCACTCTTTTCACCTTTTCAATCAATTCCATTAATCTATTCTTTACTTCTTTCTTTTCTCTTTTACTTTTACTTTTCCTTTTCCTCAACAAACAAATAATCTAGCTACCAATGCGTTTGCATCAATCAGCTACTTCATTTATTGCTCTCGCAGCTTCCTTTGCTGCCCTTGCACTTGCCGATTATCAAGGTAAATTAGAATTGGATAACGGTGGTTGTTCAATTGGTGCTGATGATACCGTTATTGGTTTCTCCGCTAATTTTTACTCATATCCTTACGGTGCAAGTTCTTATACAGATACTAATTACTATAACGGTGGTTCTTATGCAACCGCTGGTTTCATAGGTTCTGCTGATTTAGTTCCAAATCCAAATTTTAGTCAATTGAATAACTTCCCAAGTGAACATTTCTCAAGTCTTAATGGCGTTGATGTACCAGTTACAAATTTCGTCATGGAACTCTTTGGTTACTTTAAAGGTATGTCTTTAACATTGAAATTTATCTTTCAATTTATCAATCTTTTCATCTTTCTTTCTCTCTCTCTTTCTCTCCCTTTCTTTTTTTTTTTACTTTTTGGGTCCATCAGATTTGCGCACAAAACGGCTTTCTTCATTTTATTTTATTCCTCGTCTCACACTTTTGTTCATCTCATCTTCCGCCCCCCCAAAAGTCAGTCGCGATGTTGACACAAATCTTATGGACACATTAAGCTTCCACAAACTCAAATACTAACTCCGAATTCTTTAATTCTCAACAGCTGAATACACAGGTATCTATACTTTCAAAATGAATAGAATTGATGAATCTGCAATGGTTTGGATGGCTACTTCAGGTTGGAATTGTTGTGATCCTCAAATGAAACAATTCGGTAATCCAAATGATGCTGTCTTATTTGCTTCCAAAGCTTTAGGTACTTCAAATATTCAACAATCTTATGTTTTCTTAGAAGCTGGTTTCTACTATCCAATGAAAATTGTTTACATTAATGCTATCTCTGATGGTCTTTTAGATTTCTCAATTGTTTCTCCTTCCGGTACTGAATTACCTGCTTCCAGTTATGTTTATCAAATTAATGGTGATTTAACAGGTTCTGAAAATCTCTGTAAATCAGTCGAAATCGCAACTTCTTATGGCTCAACAACTGTTTATGCAACAACTCTTGTTCCACATGTTACTCAATACAGCCCAATCTATACAACTAATAGTGATGGTACTTCTACACTCATTGGTGTTAATATTGGTGTTGATAGCATTCTTGATTTAACTTCAACTAGTACCACATACTGGGATGAAGCAACTCCTTCAGTAACTACTTATGCTACTGCTAAAGAGTCAAATGGTGCTTTTGTTGCTTATGAACAAATTGTTACTTATTTACCAGCTCTTGATACTATTACTTCAACTTGGACTAATAATTATGTTGCTTCCACAATTGTTGAAACAACTGTTACCAATGCCGATGGTGATAAAGTTGTTTCAAGTGTTGTTATCGATTATGTTCCACCTTTAGAAACTGTCTACTATGAAACTGATGCTGATGATTATACCACTTTTACTTCAACTCAAGATTTAGCTTGGACAACTAAAACAGTTATTGCTGTTTATGGTCCTACTTTATCAAGAACTTCCTTTTTCGGTAATAGTCCTCAAACTCAAACCCAAACTGTCACCACTCAAGTTAAAGATGCGGATGGTAATTTAACTGCTTCAAGAATTGTTCAAGTTATTTTACCAGCTTTACAAACTTCTTATAGTTATGGAAACATTCCAACTCCAACTACTTATTCATCAATTTGGACTACAACTATTAGTGGAGTTCCTCAAGTAACTGGTATGATCATTGTTGAAAAAATGCAAGAAATTACTGTTTATGATCAAGGTACTCAAGATTGGATTGAAACTAAAACTTCTTCAGATGTTGTTACTACTGATGCAAGTGGTGATGCTATTACAGTTAATGTTGTTCATATTTACAGAAAATTAGCAACCAGCTTTGACTTTAATGATAAATTTACTGACTATACAACAACTACCCTTGCTACCGGTACAAATACTTATGTTGTTGTTGAAGGTCCTGAACCAACTACTTATACTACAATCCAATCAAATACATGGCAAACAACAACTGTTTATTCCTTAAATGATGATGGTTATGTTGGTGTTGTTGTTTTACCAAGTTTCTCACATTCTGCTGTTCAATGGAATAAGAAATATTCAACTCAATCAACTCTTACAACTAAATTTAATGAATGGGGCCAAACAACTCATATCATTATTGATTATGTTCCTTCATACTATAAATCAGTTTCTTATTGGGATAAACCTTATGCTTCAACTGTTACTACAAACTCTCTTTACACTAATAAATTAGGTGTTTTCACTTCAACATTAGTTCAAGTCTTTGCCCCACCTATTCCAACTCAAACTATTTCTTGGGATAAACCATATGCAACTACTTTTACAACTTTTGGTACAATGGCTCTTACAGATGGTACCCATCAAACTGCTACCCATGTTGTTGTTGAAGTTCCAGGTACAAACCCAATTGAAAACTGGACTACAATCACTTCTTATACTGATGATTGTAATTTCGAAGCAACAAGTACAACCACTTCTGTTATTAATGATGAAACTATTGGTTATGAATACGTTACAACTGGTTCATCCTCTTGTTACTATCCTGTAGAATCTTTATCAACTTCTACTAC